>JAGJRP010000931.1:0-24914 GCA_022832235.1 Lepidurus couesii | reverse complement strand
GACCCCCCCACCCCCCTGGGTACGGGCCTGATGTAATTATTTAACCAAAGGAAAAACAAAAAAAGCGAAAACGGACTAAAAATGGTTGAAAAAGACCTCAGGTAACACAAAAAGAGCTGATAAATTTTGCAACAGAAATGTGTTGACCTGTGGACTATTGGCTTAGATGAACGTGCTTACAGCTTCGATATTCGATTGCGTCATAAGTTAACACAAAAAGTTCATCAGACGAGGAATATTCTCGGCAAGATTCTCGGTCAGCCCCAAAAGCGCCACTGGCTATATAATGCCCCTTATCCATCCCCATCACCACCGACCAATCTATAATGATCACCACGACGCCACCGTGACCCCTCACCCCGCGACCTTCCCCGATCGAAGCTCAACTTTACGAGAAACTAAATTGCGGATTATTTGAATTCGCAGCCGAGAATTTGCTTTTTGTTGGCTTTTAAGCAATTAAAATAGGATTAACTTAGTTTATACCTAGGCTAGACTGGACAAGTTAATGATCATCAACTCCGAATTAATCCTTCTACCTGAGTTAAAGACATTGAATTTGTATGTATTTTGTTGATGATCATTAGCTTGATGATCATTAACTTGTCCCGTCTAGCCTGGGTATTAAAGATATTGAATTTGCGTGTATTTAACTCAGTTATAAGGATTAACTCGGAGTTGATGATCACTCGGAGTTGAGTCCCGTCTAGCCTAGGTACAGTACAGTATTATAGGTAATAGGTTATTTTACGTTAGGTCAGGTTATGTTAGGTGTGATGTGTACTGTAGGTCGGTCGCGGATTAAAACAACCCAGGCCAGGAGAAGGGCAATGCGACACAGGGACGACTCGACAGAAGGACGCCGGACACCGACATAGTAAGACGAAGAATAATCACAAGCTTAACGGGCAAAGATCTATGTAAGATATCTTAAGCTCGATAAGCTAAGAAATCAGAACGATCTTAAAAACAAGTCGCTTAATATAAAATATTTTCCATAAGTTGTTGGAAACGAAAAAATCGCAAGCTAATCGTTTATTTTCAAAATTACCAACGTCATCCAAACGGCAAACGCCATAAGTCCGTAGTGCTACCGACTATGGTCGAGGTCCAGCATACTTCTGTCGGAATCAGTCATCCTTGTGACATAATTTTTAATACGTCTTAAGCACCTTTTAATCTCGTTGGCACTTAGCAGAGACTTTCTGGACTTGAAGTCATATTGGTTACTTAAAAGCTGTCGTCCTTGTGTCAGGATCCGGCTCTCTTCGGTCGAGTACATCGGAGTCTTTCTATCGAGTCGTCATTGTGTCTATACTTCCCGAAGAATGCAGGGTCGCGGATCAGATTATCATTATACTATCTCGGATATACTGCATTGTCGCGGTCCCAACCGTGGCAATGGGCCAACCTAGGAAGGAGTTTCAAACCAGCAAGAAACGACTCCCTAACGCCTATGCATTGACATAGGCATGCATAACTAACAAATAAGAAACTTCATTCATGCCATCTAACATTTAGTGAAAGCAACGTATTTTTTTACTCCAAGTCGGTTTCAAACCTTTGTTTTACTATGGGAACCTTGTATTTACTTAATACTTTGGTGAAGTGGAAAATCTTGCTGTTTGTTTTCCGAAGTCATGCATTTCTCCTGTGCCAATGCAGAGAAGTTAGCATAAACGTGAGCGAAATCCACGCGAAGCCACTGGAACATTTCTGGAAAAGCACCGGATTTTGGTACGGAGATAAAAACAAGCGTTAGACGCTTCCGCTCTAATAATTGAGTTCTAAACTTCACAGCCCACCAGACCCACACCAAAATGTTGGCTTGTATTTTCTCTCTGACGATGTTAAAACCAATTTGGCGATTATTGGCGCTCTTCCATATCGAGGAATCGAACAAGTTCGCATTCACTGGCTGCTGGACCTCGTAAAACAGAGGCAATTTTCGCTTTATTCGGTCGTTTTAGTTCAAAAAAGAAAATATACTGTAGGAAAGCTTTTAGTAATCGAAAACAATATGATTTCCGTCAGCTAGACGCTTTTCTTGATTGGTTAGTGAACCATCGACTCGGCGTTAGGTTTGAACTCATGGGCAACCCAGGAAATTACTTTTCCAATTTTTTGGACCCCATTCAAGTAAAAGAGTGGGAAAACTTTGTTAGTCTAATGACGAGGCGAATTTTAAGTCAGTATATAATTGCTGAAATAATATTGTAAAAACACGTTGTCTGTAGAACACTATGGCACTGAACAAGTTTCCCGCTGGCGATTTGAAGTATGGAACGAGCCAGACCATCATGACTTCGATCAGCTAAATTTTACAACAGAAGCTTTCAATAATTATTTTGATGCCTCTTTAAGAGGATTAAAGAACGTAATGGCGAGCCTACGATTCGGCGGACCAGCGGAAAATTGTTCACCGCCTTTCGACGAATCTAAAATCTGCTGGTCGCTTCTTCAGCACACAAATAGCCTTGACTTCGTATCCGTTCACAAGAAAGGCAACGAAGACGTAGAAAGTATATGGAAAAGTGAGCTTAACTTTTATGATTCCCTGGTCGAGAAGTTTGCTTCCTACAGATACGCGAGATTCGTTAATGAGTAAATTTAAATTACGCCTATATATATTGGGAAAAGTTGTTTTCATATCAATAAACCCTATTAGTGAGGCTGACGTGCTGAAAAACTGGTCTCTTGAAAAAGAATGGCGAGCTGACACCCGCTATGCTGCCTTTGTTGTTTCCAATATTATCCTACACATAAAACACTTAATGAATTCTCGCGGAATCTTGTATGAAAACCTTAGTCACGATAATGCCTTCTTGAATTTCTACCCGGCTTTTTTCACACAGAGAACGCTCTTGGCCAGGTAAATATCTATACGAGAAATGGCACCTTCCTTTATTTGGGTGGAGCAGAAGCGACACTTTAATGGATGAATTCAGGTTTCAGATGAATAACACGAATCCACCTCACCTACAATTTTTTAAAAAGCCAGTCTATCTAGCCATGGGTTTCCTAGCTTTACTTGGCAACCAGCAAATCCATCACTCTATCCGTGGACAGTTTCAAACTAAGTAAATTCCAGTACTCACACAGATTTATCGATGACATTATTTTCCATTTCTAGTACCCTGCAAGTCCTCGCCACAGCAGAGATAAATAGTCCAGATCAGGTTGAAA
Source organism: Lepidurus couesii (assembly GCA_022832235.1). Classification (NCBI taxonomy): domain Eukaryota; kingdom Metazoa; phylum Arthropoda; class Branchiopoda; order Notostraca; family Triopsidae; genus Lepidurus; species Lepidurus couesii. The sequence continues at coordinate 21,728 of JAGJRP010000931.1, read as the reverse complement.
GGATCACCATTATTCTGGTTTACCATAACAATACTTGGCTTAACAGCCTGTCAGCCATAACCGTGAACCTCAATATCATAACGAAAATAAGCAGAGCCCGCTACATGATTTACTGGTTGAATAACTTACAGACTAATCCGTTTGATGTTTGGCAGCGACTCGGAAAACCAGTGTTTCCCGATTGGGACCAGCGTTCCCAAATGCGAACTCAAGAAATCCCGTTCAGTCTACCTACGGCTCGAACATTTTTAACAAACAACCTGCAGCAAATTGAACTGTCTCTGCCATGCGTTGCTCTGGTTAACGTATGTGCCAAACCAAAAAAACTACCAGGAAGGGTATGTTGATTTTTTAAAATCTCATTCTTTGTAACCACTTGGTATTATAGGTAACTGCAATTAAAATATACAATGTGACATACAGCGAAGTCCTGATTCTGTGGGACGACAAGGAAGTTCAAACCAAGTGATTTTGCAGTTTGTTATGATAAATATATTACTTAATTCTAAGTTGTAGGTGTATTTTGACTTACGAGATTGAGCACAAACCGATGAACGCAACAAAGTTCCGTACTATAACTCGTGCCCAGTCTTTTTATCCGTCTTTTCAATGGTCCCCGAAATCACGGCGTGCAAAAGGTACTTGGAAATTTTTTGAAAATCCCTTTGTGGACTCCTACTCTTTTTTTGTGTGTAGCGGAAGCAACAATTGGCTTGTACCGAATCCGTGCCGTGGATTACTGGCTCAACCGTGCACCGTACTCTTGGGTACATTATTATGGGCCAAAGAACTAAGTTCAATAAAGCGTACACGAAAGCCCGCTTTCTTTTCAAATTTTGTAATCACAATATGGCAGGTCCTTGAGCGTATTTTTTCTAGCTCAAACAACTCGAAAGTTTCCAACAACAAACAATAAAGAAATGCAATAAAAAAACTAACGAGTCGTTAATAGAATTAAAGTACGTAAAAAAGGTGTGGTAATGAGAAGAGGTAATGAAACATGATGACACATGGTGAAAAATGATTAGTTTTTTATGTATAGTTTGCTAAACATTAGTAAGTGATCCCTGTGATTTTTTCTCTTAAAAACATCTTGAAAAAAGATTGGTTCAAAGATTTCCTTCGCTACCCGTTATTTCAGTCGTTTGAAACCGGCTCCTTCGGTCCCTAAGCGCAGCTCTTCATAAACATTGGGCTTTGCTTCGCTTTGTGTTACGACTTGGAGTGGCTCTTGTTTCCATCCATTAGATTGATTAGTTTCATTTTCAGGTTGAACCTCCGAGGATATAATCTACGCAGAAAATCAATCCACTCGTCGCTTCGCTTGAAGTTAAAATCTTATAGTTACCTGTACAGTATCTGAAGCTTGAGCTCGGCGGAGAAAACTAGGGTTGTCGAAGGAAACTCCACCGGACATTTTAATTCCGGTGATTTTTTTCTTTCGCAGATAACAGAAACCAGCCGCGACAGCAGCGATAATGAAAACCAATGCTAACACGACACCTACCGCCACGCCCAAATGAGGATTGCTTGCACCTGTTCAGTTCAGTACAAGACATCATTAGTGTCTCACTCTTATTCTCCAAGAGAGAAATGGAGGTAAAATTATACGTTTACCTGTAGTGCTTGCCATAATGTACTTATCACTCATAGTAAACTGGATGGGAGCAGTCAAAGTGCTCGTACCGCGCCGATTACCGGCCTTAAGTACAAACTGGTACACAAGACCCTCTTTAAGCCCAGAAACCTGCAAGCTTGTGGCTTTGGTATCATTTTTCTCTGCTTGCAATGACCCAACTTGTTGCCAGAACACTCTGCCATAACACAAGAAATTAATCATAATCCAAGCTCTCTTTAAAACGTAGTTCAGGCATATTTCACCTGTAAAGTTCCACGGTGTGTGGATTTTTGGCTGGTGGATCCCACGAAATCTGAGCTACATTATCCCCAGTTATCTCCACATGAACGTTTTGAGGTGGACCGGGAATGCTGTCTGTATACGAAGAATAAACGAGTGAACGCACAAACAAGCTCGTTAGCTAATTAACAAGACTACACCATTCCGCATTTCATATTTTACATAAGTGGGATGCGCGAAACAACGGTATCTTTCCCCGTCCGTTTCAGAGAAAAACTTAGAAGAAGAAAAAACGGTTGTTTTACCTCGTCCTTCATAAAAGCAAGAAACGATTTGCTTGGTGTAAGACAGAACACAGAGCTCCGCACTCGGTACGGGCTCGCCACGGCACCAATCGAGGCAGCGGCGAGGTACGCCCCATTGAGAGCAGCAGCTACGGTGATCTGAGCCATCTGTGGATACATTATTATCCCATTAATCTCGACTTTATGCTTGATAGGAAAAAGAGATGAGACATGAGAAATGAGGGCGAAAATGAAAGGCGAGAACAAACAACAACAGAAACAAGGAGTCAAAGACAACCAAAGAGTTCTCGAGCTTTTGTACCTGCAGCGCATCGCATAAGCTTTTGGAAGTCGTCAATGCATTCTGGTCGATCAATAACAGCTTCGATATCCAAGAATACGGAACAAGCATCCATACACGCTGAAGTCACGTTTTGTTCCGCACAACATTGACCCACGTTGATGGACGGTGCAGGCTGCTTCTCACGTATTTGCAGTCGTGCAGTTTGTGAAAAACTGCCAAAGGTATTTTGGGCGGTGCAGTAAAAATTGCCAGCGTCACTCTCTTCGACATTTTTAATCTTCAGCTGGAGAATGTAGGTGGCGTCCAAGTAATTGTCATTGTCTCGTAAGATCCGCACAGAATATTTGCTATCATTGGTAAGTTTTTCATGCCCGTCTATGTCTCGCGAAAAGAACATTGTTGGTAAAGGATGTGCGTCGATTTCACACTCAAGAGCGCCATCATTGTTCAATGAAACCATCGTTATTAAAGGCGCCACCACACGTGGGCGACCTACAAATAACAAGCACACACAAAATATAGTTCTCGCAGTGTGCAAAACAGTTACGGAACAATTTCCTCCAAGAAATGACACCGCTGTAAAAAACAACAAAAACAATAATAATGATAAAATGGAAACTTACGCCCTATGACAACACGACGTGAAGCTTGGGAAGGTGAACCAACGTTGTTATCCGCATGGCAGGTGACATAATTCATATCACGGGTCACGTTGCTAATGACTGTAACCATATGTCGGGTCCGTTCTTGATGAATGAGCTGACCAGACAAATACAAGGAAACCGTTGGCATCGGCGTTCCCATGGCTACACACAAAACTGTCATACTGCCGCCTTCCAAGACAATACTAATGGGATGAATCGTGGGAATCTGCGATGAAGCGATACCAAATTGGAAAAAGTCATCAGTATACGTATATCTACATATGCAGAAAAAATAACGTAAAAGCTTTACGAAACAACAAAAGCACTCATATACTATTACGAAATGCTACCCGACTTGCATTTTTCTATCATAATCGAATTTGGTACTTTCATTTTCTTCTTAACCCATGCTTGAGAGTTGTCTTGCAATGTCTTTTCGGTCTTTCTGGAATACACGACTACTCATTTCCTTTCGCTAGCTCGATTACAAAGAGGAAGGTGGGCGACGGGTGAAATATTGAAGATACGAAAACAAAAATCCTTGACTTTGACTTACTTCGACTAAGGCAGCATAAGCAGGGTCTGTCCATGCCAGCAGAGTTTCTGAAGGTCTGCTTTCACCGTTATCATTTTGTACCGTCACATACAGTATATGCTGAGTATTAGCCGTTAGATTGGACAGTCGATAAGACGTGGCAGACGTTTTCACGAATGAAAAACTAGTCGCGTTCTGGGACCGGTGGTAAACCCTATAGACATAAACAATTTTTTTGAAGATCCATTTCTACGATTTTTTTTAACGCTCGGTTGCCAAGCGTTCCATTATGGATGAGTTGGTAGTAAAGTCCCACGCAACATACCTATAAACCAGGCGATCTGTAGGGTGCATGATGACTGGATGCTGCCACGTAATGGTGATATAGTCCGCACTTCGGCTTGATACTGTGAGACCTTGCGGAGCAGATGGAACTCCAACCACCGTGCCGTTACTCAAAGCTAAGTTAAATAAGACCGAACGAAAAAGTTAGAAATAAGTGACGTCGCCCATCACCCCCGTAATAAAAAAAAACTCACCGATGTCAGAGATATTGACAGTCAGGATTGATGAAGGTAAAGAAGTTCCGTACGTGTTTAATGCGAGTACAAAAAACGAGTAGGCCGAATATTGCTTCAAGTTATTAATTACTGCGACAGGCTCGGTAGTATTTATCGACTAAGGAGGTTGAAACAAACTTATTGGTTGAACATGTTGTATTATTTAAGGTTAACTTACGTTTTTTAGAGTAAGACTTATGCGTGGAGACGAATTCTTGTCGGTTTCTTGGTAATAAACGGTATAACTGTCAATCTGGCTTTCCAAAGGCGCTTGCCATACCAATGTGATGCTATTGTTAGAAACCGCTGTTGCGTGTAGCTGAGTAATCGGAGCTGGCAGGAAACCCGTGCCTGTATTAGAATAGCAAAGGTTACTATTCCAATCGTGACTTGGAAAAGCAAAACGAACAAAATCGAAAAAACGGTACGCAACAATAACGTGAACACCCGTAGGGTTTGGGATCCAGCTTGATTTGCTTGTAGCGTGCTCGAGAATATAGAAAACTTTCAACTGTGCTATATTTATTACCGTAAAAGGCTTTGCGTGTCGTGATTCTGAATACTGTGCACATGTAAACGCAAGCAAAAGAACGGAGAATTTCGCGACCAAAGCAGCCAATTCATTTTTTTCTTTGGATTAGGTTTACAGAAGTTGGGCAAAACTATAGTTAGAATATATCATTGTAACGTATACGTTACAATGATATATTCCTGTTTCAAAAGTTCTAAGGAAACAGGAATCAATTATCATCCGAAGAGATAAAACTACACTCCGGACTAGCATACTAACGAACAATAGCCCAATTCACCGGTGTTCATCCATTTTAGAATCCCGAGAGATTTCTTTTCGAAGCGTTTGTTGCCTCCAATGAAAGTAAACCCATGCGGGTAGTATAATATGCTTTGCGCTCTACTTGTTAGTACAAGAAAGGACTCGCATAGGTTTACTTTTACTTTGTGGTAATCTGACATGGATATCTGAAATTTTCAGAGTATGGTACAAACATAAGAGAAAAAGAAGAAGAAGAAGAATAAAATGGGTGGATCACTTTACCTTCCTCGAAGCACTGGAGGACTGCGCCCAAATAAGGGATACAAGCTGCGGCAGTTGTCAATACTTCTTCAGCGACTGCTCCAGTACACAGCGAATGACACGTGTCTGGAATACCACGACGCTTACAACAAGGTAGATGATTGCGTCCGCCGGTCCCACAACGCAACAACTTGGGGAATTCTTTGCCGCAAACCGTGACCAGGGAACGCAGGTCGCTCAGTTTTACTCCATAGCCACACAATGGCATACAATGGCTACTTAAACCGACTTCTTCACAGCACGAAGTCATGTTGTAAACTTCAGCAACAGCGTCGCGGAACTGGCTGACTTGATCTTTGGTGGTCTTGAAAATTACGCGGGTAGAAGGCTCGCCAACACCGTAGCTGTTTACGGCGCTCACGTACACTTCGTACTCCGAAGCCGGGTTTAGATTTTCCAGAATGTAGGTATTTAGCGTAACGTCAACACTTTTATACTCTTCGTTTTTCATATCGTCCATGATTCGGTAGCGTAGCCTGTACCCACTCACCGTTTTACCCAGAGATTTGGGCAACCCCCAGTGTAGGATAGCGAAGTTGGAATTGATGTTATTGACTCGCACGAAGATGGGAGCGCTGGGCAATACGCCATAACCTTGTAGCATGCAATTACTCAAATCCCCCATATACTGGATGCATCTGCGTAGGGGAGAGATGTAAAACAGTTGTAAACTAGATCTCTGAATTATATCAAGGCTATAATGCTGTTATTCCTGTGATAACTTTGAGTTTGAGAGCTTGTTATTCTAATGGCCATGCAGGTTATTCTTACCTAAAGTGGTTGAAATCTATGCGCGTGACGTTTCCAGAACAGAGCTGAACACAGGCGGAAGGTAAACCTCGGCTTTTACAGCAGGCTGTATGATCCATACCATTTGCCAAACACGAAAAGCTGTCACGAGCCCATGGGGCGCAAATCATTAAATCCGGCAAATTGGCAGAAGCTGACTTAATGGGATCACAGAACTTATCCAAACAGCTAGACGAAGAAAAAGAAAGTGATGGCGAAAAAACTCTCAATGGTTTTAAACTGAAAAAACACATTCCTCATAACGTAAAGAGAAAATAGGAGTGGAAGGTAACTTGGGATAAAATCTATAATACTGGTAGGGTAGCGAAAATAAGTATAAAGGCGGACGATAAACGCAAAGCTAAGCTATGTCTTCCAATACTACGATTTCCAAGTTCATGCTTTGTATCTTTGTCCTCCACCAAACATAGGTTTCCGCTGCATTAGCTTGAAGGAGAAAAAATCGAGTTTGCGAGTATATATTCTTCTTCTTCATCGAAGAAGAAGAAAGGGCAACGCATTAACGTTAAACTGTCGCCGAACGTTTCTTGCCGGATTCTTCATTTACTCGCTGGGGGGAGGGTACATTCTTTTTTATACCCCAACCTTTCTTGGCGTTCGAGATAATAGCAGAAATTGTACGAAGAGATTTCAGTCCAACAAAGAAAAGGAAAAAAACGAAACGAAGTACGTCACACGTCCCGTCACGCTACTTTGATGTTTGTCGAGTTTCGTAAAAGAAACTCGCTGCGAGAGAGCATAGCAAGACAGCAATTGTGACGGAGTTGAATTACCTGCTATGGTAGATTCCTTTGCTATTGCAGCAAGCCCGAATATCTGGCAAAGCAGGAGCACTGGCAACTGGAGCCGCCGTTGGAGTTTGCGTTAAAAACCGTACTCGAAAGCTTGGCAAACTGCTGCCATGTACATTATGAGATATCACAGTAGCTTCGTACATTTTAAACGGCACCAGATTGTCAATCATGGTGCTATTTTCTTGGGCTGACACCTGCACAAAAACACCGAATAAAGTCATAAATATGTCGTAAGTTTTAATTGGTATAACATGAGATACTTAAAAAAGGGCTTCATTACTTGTAACTTAAATAGCGTTTCAGGCACATCCGGTACTCCATCTTCTTCGTCGCCTTTGACATCGTCGAAAGTCGCCAAGGAGGTAATATTCACTACGTAATGCGTCAACGTCTGAACATTCGCTGCGGGCGGCGTCCACATAATCTTGACGGTGGTTTCAGATACGGCTTCCACTTCAACAGCTTGCGGCGAGCTTGGCAATAGCTCTGGAAATGGTTCAATACCGCACCCACGGAACAGAAAAAAAATATTAATTGCCCAAGCTCTTTTAATCGGAGAGAGGCTTTTAAGCTACTCCCAGGATTCCAATCCTTACGAATGCCTTCCGCAATGCAAGCCAAGGTTTGCTCCGTGTAAGCCGAACATGAGTAATGCGTCTGGATATCGTCCGAGGGAATCGTATATTCTCCTCTACAAACATCTTGACAAACATCAGGTATGCCTTCTTCGGTACAGCAAGGTGCGTGGTTGCGACCATCTAAGGTACAGTATAATATATTCATGAGTGAAATTTTTACTTTTCACTTCAGTTTATTTTCAAACACGGTCAATCTTGCTTACTAAACTCGGAAAAGCGGAATGCCAGAGAGAGAAAAAACAGGCAACCGAAAGCATTACCGCGCTTTATAGCGACAAGAGCATTCGCCTTTTAAACAAGTAGGCACACTTCTAAATAATGCAAACTTACCGGCCATGCACTTGACAATGGCGGGGAACTCGCTTTCACATTTCTCGGGATCAACTCCAGTGGTTCCATCTAAAATGTTTTTCAAGCTGCAAAACCCCAAGCAAGTGGAATTGACCTTGGATTGCACGCAGCAACTTTTGTAATCGTGAGCTATAGCAATGCCTCCAGTAGAATTGGCACCAATAGTTTGTTGCGAAACCGAGGTAGTAGAGACAACTAAAACGATACGAGTTGCAAATAAATACTTATAAGCTCTTCGAAATAAAAAGATAAGGATGCTTTACCTTCCAAGTTATGAAAAGACTGCAAGACGGGGTTGCTATTAACCTCACATGTGTACAAGCCTGTGTCTGACGCTTTCGAGTCTTTAATGACCAGAACCCAAACATCACCGCCATGCGTTGCTCCAATCGGGGGCGTGGGAGCTATAAAAAGCAAAAAAAAAAAAAGTAACATTTATTCTCCTTTTACCAAGACAGTAAGAGTGGAAAGAAGTAAAACGGAAAGAAGAGGACATTTCAGGATACCACTGGGAATGAATAAAACAAAGGTTCTCGAGTGAGGATGAAGGTAGGCAGCAAGTACCTGAATCGTGCATGACGCTGAACCTTTTGTCAGAGTCGACTCGATTCTCGCCGGCCGTGAGAATGCGCTGGGCAGAGTGTCCGTCCCCACTCTTCATCCACACCAAAGTATTATCGCCAAGATTCCGCACGACGCACGTCAAAAGAGCGTCCTCTCCTTCACGGACATGTAAAGGTTGGCGAACATTATCGCGAAGACTTGGAGCTAACCCTACAGATCAGTCACATATATCAATGAAAGGAGATAAAATCTAAAATACGCCAAAAAGCTAAAAAAAAAAATACACTAAGGCTTTTTGCTATTACGAATGATATATATATTTTATTTCTTTAATATTTCTTTAATGTACCTTGGCCCGTAACGGCTCCTATTCCAAGCAAGAGCCATACTTGCCAATGACGTAACCAAGACATAATTCACTTGGAGGGGCCACGTCGTACGCTATCGAGTTTCTTCTACTTCGTGCTGCGTTAGAGAAGCGACAAGATATCTGTAAGGGAAAGGATATCGGATTAGTATAGTCCGTTACTCAGCCCCTAACTTATCTATGGAAGTGCCAGGGCCTTTTCCACCCGTCGCAGCACTGTAAAGACATAATTTGCATAAAAGTTGAGTCAAATCAAGCTCTTGAGAAGAATACACACACCGTCCGAGGCTGCCCGTATTCTCGGGTCCGTCAAGGCCGTGATGTACAACGCAAAGGGGTCACGAACAAAGAAAGTGGCCATGGATGAGCAGCAAATGTACAACGAAGAAAAACAGAATGCTCAATGTCGAGTGCCAATACGCAGGTAACTTATTTTGATCTGTGCAAAAGCGACAAGGAAACTTGGAACGGAACAGAAAAAAATGTGTCCTAGCATAACGAAGGGACAGAAAATTAATTCTTGCTGACTGGTCCTGAATAAATTCTCTCAACCTGACAATCAAAAGCTCCAAGACTCGCGAAAGACCCGTGCTTGGCATAATGAATGGTTTGGCTAATGAGTCCAGCTCAGTATTGTGCTTATGCTGCACACGCAACAAAACATAACACACAGGCACACAAACACACGCGTTAGTTAGGACATCAGCCAGCTTTGTTCGCTTCGATAGTCTTACTCCATGAATTTCGCTTTGAATAAAGAAAACGACGAAACGTGCCCAATTTATCAACATGCGAAAAAGGCCTAAAATCTACTCGACCTTGAGGCGGACGTTTTAAGCGCTAAAAGTTTTCTGGTTAGTTTTTAAGTGAGGGATATATATTTTAAAGCTTCTATTATAAGGTTCCGAACAACTGTAAAGGAATCCTAAGATTCCAGAGAGAGCTGCTTCACTGGACACGCTTCACCGTTAAATTAAACAATCCCTTATTTAGCTTTTTCCAATGTCACGAAATGTCTTAATATTTTTTTGCTATGTCCTCTCTTAGCTATTAAGGCACATCTTCTTCCCGAGACGTTTCCTGTTAAGAAAATCACGAATTACAAGTCAAACTTTTCCTCGAGTAATTTTATTTAATACTGAAATGAGAAACATAAGCGTGACAAGAAAAACAAACAACCCTACGGTAATACACTAGAGTAAGTCTGACTAACCAGGTCTCTAAACCCTGAGATAAGAACCGAAAGGTACTACGTTGCCTTGTGTATCCTAAACCGTTTAAAAACTCGAGGTGGGAAATAAAGGAAAGCTTTACGAGCCGGGGAAGAAAAACACTCAAATACATAGCAAGAACCAGTAAACGTTCGCGGAATGCAATATCCACGCAAACTAAGAAGCACGCGTGGCAGTCAGCACAAATTTGCGTAACGTAACCCCTGCGAGACGAGGGGCTCCCTTGAAACGGGAAGTTTGAGAGTGCGATGCATAAAATGACTTTTCGGCTCTGTATGGAAGGCTATTCAAGTTCATTAGGTTTGCTCATCTACTTTTGTCACTATGTTGAACATGCAACTCTCACCGAGTCTACGATACTCTAATATTCTTGGGATTTTGTAGACCAAATCCTTTCACTGACAAAAAAAGATAAAAAAAAAAAATAAACACGGCAAACCAATATATTTACCAAAGCTTGTTAAGAATAGATGGGGATCAGCTTTGCCTTCCGAATTCCAATCCTCTTCACGCACTCAAAGTTGTCTTATCACCACCTATGAATGCAACAACACAGACTTGAATACTACGAGTGAAGTTGGAAGGTTAGGGTTCTTCCGATAAAAGTCTTCGACAGGTAGGCAGGAGCAACAAGCGACACGAGACTCTTTTCCCAGAACTCACCTCACTTCCGCTACATCGGAAGTACTCCTGACGACTGAGCTGCTAGCTTGCTTGCTCTATCGAAGACACTACAGCAGAACGGAGATGCTCTATGAAGACGCTGCGAGTCCCGTACTTGAATAGTGCAGTCACACAGCAACCAAGGAACACAACAAAGCATTGCAGGCTTGCATTGTACTCAATCCACTATGCTCCAGAAAGACGCGCTTTATGTACGCTTTATTTAGCTTATTGTTGATTTACTAAGAAATAAGAACACTTGGCTGCTGGAATATTTTCTTTGTCCATTATCAATTTAAAATAAAAATTACGTTTGAAAATTGGAGCCCGTGCTTGGGATAAAGCCATACAGCGGGGGTTTTTCATAGCATGGACGAAGGTCGCACACACTAAGGTCATCGGACTTATTCCTGAAACGGGAGAAAAGACAGCAACAGTCCTCATTACCAATTCAATCTTCACATACACCCCCCCCCCATCCCCGCCTTGTGCTTTTCGTGCGGAAGCAAGAAATGGCTCGACTATGTAGACATTCCACGCGGGCTATTACGCTTTTCCTTTATTTCCTTTTCCGTCCAGCAACTGCGACAGCATATTTGTAAATAGTGATACTATAACATTGGGTCCACGATAAAAGTTTCTGAGGAGACGAAAGATGGTAACGTTGAAGACGCATCCTTTGCCTTCTATTGTGCGGATACGGAAAGTGTAAAAGCACTAAAGGAGGGCCTTGAAACTGACAATTATTAAGAAACCAAAACGACGAGATGGTTGCTGCCAATGGCAAGGCCAGTTTGAATTGCACCGCGTTGTTCAGGAAAACTTCCCGGACCCCAACGCGGACGGGAAACGACCGCCACCACAACGTGTACAGTACGTGAACATTTCCCGCAAGGACAGGTTAATCAAAGAAAGTAACCATCAGGGAAAAAAGTGAAGAAACTTGAATGCCAAACAGTCACGACTTCCTGAAACGAATCTCAATAAATAAGTAAAGTTGCAAATAATACATGATAAGGAAACTTAGGTTTAGCGTAGTTGCCAAAATCAAACCAAACTTGTAACAAGCCTTAAACGATGTCAGGGGCACGTTATAACGATTGCAGGATTCCAAACTCGAGAACGTGGTTAATTCCAATTCCTTCTTTAACCTAGGACCAAAGCTGACCGTTTCTTAGAGAAGGTGGAAACGCCAAATTTCACGGCACTTTTCAGCTCTGAACTAATTCAGTCTTGGTTGCGCTTGCGGGCATTCGAAAGGGAACCCGGTGCCAACGAAGCTATGACAGGCCAGTGCCTTTTCATCTCATGCAATGACGTACTCCACAATGAAATCCTTCTTTAGACCCATAAAAAAGTTTACTGTAATGCAAAAGCAGAAAGCGAAAACTGGTTCAACTAGTGGTTTGGGTCAATGTCCCCTATCAGAACACCTCGTCTAAAGGGCTTTAATGTACATAAAAAATGAATCTAGCTTGCGGGTCAAGACTCCCTCATCGCAACCAGACTTTTTGGTGTTTTGACCATGACTTCTTCGGCGGTCCACACCCATGTATGGGATCTTTTTTGAAAGCAAGTTTCTGTCATGGGTACCAACCAGATCGAGTTTTGAAAAACGTGGTTGGTAAGTACAAGCCGTAGGTGAATGACCTGATCAGGAAGCTACGTTTGTTTTCCAATCATATGGGCAACGTTTGCCGGCTGAGGAAAGGATTTCTTGCTTGTTGTTCCATGGTCATCTTAACGGTCTGACCTATGATGGCCGTACGGAGGCTGAGCTGGTCTTGTACTGTGACCATCATAGCACCGTTGTTTTCCAAAGAACAAGGTTAAAAGGTTCCAGTCCGATGGCGAAGCTCGGAAGGTCAATTACTGAGTCAAGGTCGGTCATCCGTATGCCGTATACCTGCGGTCACAGCATCATGGTCAATACAAATAATGTTGTTTTTACTTCGCTTTATTAGTCTAAGCATACAAAAATAAGATTAGCTTTCAAAGGTATGGCCTACACTTTACAAACTATAACAGCAGTTAGAAAAAATATTATAACGAATGGAAAAAAAATCGACCGCAAGAAATTATTATGACGAAACTATAACAAATCAACTCACAGAATTAGACATTGGTCATGTCATTGCACCACAACAAGGCTTAAGGCGCCTTTGGCATTGATTGGCTTTTTAATGGACATTATGATGATTATTGCGAGCTCTCTAAAGCTCGTTTTGGACGTCTAATCTCGAGTAAGCTCTAAATTAGGCTGTTAGAATGTTCGTTTTTGCTCAGAAACCATTAGAGGTACGTTTGCCAGAATAGGAATGGAATCGATTACTTTGTTTTCTTTGTTGACACGCAGCTTGCACAACCAAAAACGTAATTTACATGGAAATCGTTCTGTCTAATTAGGGTTCCTTGATTTCTTTCGCCTCTTAATCGTAAGAACACACCTGCTAGCCTATTGCTTTATTTTCATTATGCATTTCGTCTTTTACGCAGCTGGCCACCCAAAATTGGAAACCAGAAAATACTGGAAAACTCACAAATCGTAGGAAAAGGGGATTTTAAAAAAAATATTTCTAAGAACTTTGAGCTATACTACGACAGGAAGCCTTCAAATAATCGGATAAAATTTTCTAAGCCCTCAATATAATTATCATCTCGCTCAGCACGAGCTGGGTAGACGTGAGCAAAATCGATCATCCGCACTCGCACCAAATCCGGGCGAAAACTACTAAGGTTAGTACTATCATTAGCTTCGACGCCGTATCTTAACTCCGAGCCTGGCCCTGCATTTATTTTCTGCAGATTTGCGGCTTCATTTGCGCAGCCTGCCTTGCTTGCCACTAGTCTTGCGACCGAATCAGTATTGTCGACCGGATCACACAAATTGGGAGGTTTATTCTGCACAGCAGAGGGGGAGAAAGCTACGGTAGGTCGACAAGAATCCTGCGGGATTAAGCTCTGTTCGTTATGGTAAGGAATTTCCGAAAAGGCAGACTTCGTTCCACCAAGTACACAGGAATCAAAAATAGAAGCGTCATACACCAGAAGTAAAGATGTGGCGTAAAACAAAAACTCGTTCTGGTTTTGAAACCAAACGCGGACGGCGTATAGTTGTTGGAGAAAGGCCCCAACCAATTCCTGATTAACTCCCCTGCCAGTACAGTCTCCCGTTGTCCCGTTGAGATAGAGCCGCAGTGCTAAAGCCGGGACAGGGAAAAAAAAAATATTAGGAACTTCACACAACGCAACAATTTTTGAACAGAGACGTTTTTTCAGTATTTGACCTTTTCAGTTTGAGACTGTGGTACTTAGAGAACGGGAAACAAAGCAAACCAAACAAAAGCAAGCGTATTTCGGTAATTCAGAACAATAAACTCTAACCGAATACCGATTACTTTTTAGGACTCGCTTTTTAACCTGAAAACAAGTCGAACTAAACGACAAAAGAAAGAAGCTCCGTACTTTTCTCTGCTCTTGGTGATACAGCTTGCGGAAACGACAGCATGGTATTAATTAGCGAATTATGAAAGGAAGTAGTGCTTGAGAAACGGTGCAGCTGAGACATTATTTTTTTTTAACATTCGAGCACTGCTTGTCAAGTACCAAGCCCTTTTACAAAGACGTGAAAGACGGAAGAAAGGCGGCTGACAACGTTACATTAAATTTTGACAACAAAACTAAAAGCTAAAGACAACCCGTTGCGAAAAAAAGCATCGCGGTTTCTGCTTCCTTTCATTAGGGAAAAAAGGCTCGGATTCCTGGCTACTGCCCAACATGGAAACGATGAAAATTTAACGAGACCTTGTGAAGATCAAACGCGTCTAGACTTACCATCTTTCAGAGCAGCAGGGGTAAGTGATCGGCCATATTCTTTGTCCAATTTTAAAATCTGTCCCGTTGAAACTTGGTGAATCCAGATTCCAGGAATGCAAAAACCCAAAGGTCCTTTAGTACCGGCATATTTCGCCTATTCAAGATAGTTTTTAGAAGAAAAGTAGGAAACGCTGCTCAACTAACATTTTCTGACGCTATTTTCTTAGGTGAAGCATCTGGATCGTAGGTTTTTCTTCCAATCTTGACATCCATGACACATGGCTTTTCACACCCTTGCGCGATGTCTTCCAGTTTTATAAAAAACTTCACTGTAAGTAAGATAGTGAAAAATACGAAGGAGAGCGAAATTTAAATACTTCTTCCATTGTGATCAAACTGGTGAAGACCCAAGAATTGTGGGATTATTTTCCTCAATTCTAAATGAACAGGATTGACATTGAGTGGGTCGAATACGGTTTCGTAAAATTTAATTTCTCGGTTGCCTCTTTCGTCATCTTGAACTGGCTTTAGAACATGTCCAGCCTTATGCTTCAACATTCCTAGTATTATTTTAAAAAAGAATATTAAAAGATTTTTAAGAATGTTAAAAAGATGTTTCTTTTAAACGAAGGACGAATAAATTACCAGTTTGAAGCTTCCCATGGATATGCATATGACCAGCAGTTTGATGCTGCAAAATTGCCGTTTCATCCGGAAAGCCATTATTGGATACCATCATTCTTGCCAGAGGTTTTGCTAATTTGTTCAATAACGAATAATAATAATTATGGCGATACAGCATTGAACACGTGGTCGTGGCGTGGCAGTGATGTTTCCAATTCCCAATACAACAGGTTAGAGTTAAAAATGTGCAACCACAACGCTTCTTAATAATAATACTCAAATCTGAAAACAAAACAAAATTATTCTTCTATGTCTCAAAGAATGCACAATGTTTGAAGGTGTCAAGGTGTTCAAAGCATTTACAAAATTAATGTAAACAACAACTCAACATCTCGTGCCATCCGGCATCCGGGATCGGCCAAACCCCACTACCAGCAAGGAAACCATTCCTGTACATGTAGGCTAAAAAGTAGCGAAAAAGATACACATAATGAATATATACGTATATATATAAAATATAATTAAGGGCAACTATAGTTCGCCAAAATATACTAAAGCGTATCAAATTAAGACAATGGGATTTTTTCCACTATTTATTTGACGGGACTATCATTTGCACGTTGAGGGATACGAGCACGTCGAAGTTCATTAAATTGGAGATGGGACAAACAAGGTTTTTAAGTTCAGCAAAAAATTAAAACAAAAGCTACATAACACCTGAATCAGAGCACTTTTATACATACATTTGGCCTTGTTTGCGTTCATTCAACGGTGCAATTCGTTAAGCTGATATCGCAAATCTCGCGACGTAGCTAAACGGAGTCGACATAAGGCACTGGCAACATAGAAAGAAGCTGAGGTCCGTAAAAAAAGCCACGTTTCCTCCACGCTAATAAATTGATTTTCCACAATGCTGCGAAATGCTCTCACCTTTTGCCTATCCCCCATTTGTGCATTTTACCCACTAAAGCTTTTTTTAATAATCACGATTAATTTCACCGTTTTTCTTAAAGCCTCTAATGTTTTTAAACCCAAACCGCTGTAATTTGTTTTATCAAAATTTTTGCCTTCCTTTCGTAATATTAGAATGCTGTGTTAAATGTCACAAAACTGCAACGCCATCCGCAAAAGAAGCAACGAAAAATACTAGTCTTTGAAAGTGAGCAGGCGCCTTATAGTCAAAGATGATAACACATAACGTTGCCCTTAACAATTGCTACACAAATGGACCCCATCGATTAGGGACTGATTGCATAGCTGTACCCTTCATTATGACAACTTTACTTTACTTAGGGGAAAATATTAAGAACGAAATAACAATTATAGGAATAATAACACAAAAACTTTGCTCCCGGTTATACGCTTAACCCCCACGCTAGTTTGTAAACCTTCACACTGAAACAGCCCTCGCCTTCCATTATTTACTAAATGAAAAAGACCTAACTAAGTTTCTAGAAGACAGCAAGGAGGTAACAAGGATAGCAGTCGAACAGCTCTTGTTGAAACATCACATCGGTGTATGAAAACCTGGAGCTAAATTGGACGTATCCATAGCTTCGTCTACATCCATCGCTGCTCCTTCATGACCACGCCTATCCATCCCACTTCCATTTGCTGGCGTGGCAAACGACGAATAGTTTGCACGGGAGCCAAAATGCTGATGTTGCTGCTGGCTACGAGACACTGATCCATAAACGCCTTTCCGAGGAGATCGTGCTTTAACGACTTGGGGTTTGTGTATAGCATCCAAAACTGACGGAGCGACGTAAGTGAAACCCTGAAATTCAAAAACCTTAGACTACAGTTTTTAGTGCCAAGGAAAAAAATTCTTACTTGAAAAACCAAATTTGCGCTCTCGCTAAGTGAGGTATCGTCTGGGGAGTCTATGGGAGTCTGTTTGGTGAATCGAGAATCGAATTGGGATACGTCATCTTCGGAAGACAAGGCTGGCTTGAATGGAGGCTCAAGTCGCCTACTGGCCACTTCGCTCCAGCTCATTTGCTTAAAAAATAAGTGGTCTCGGATCATCTCACCATCGGAAGGCGCACTCCCTAGCCGTTGTGAAACTTGACGCTAGATTAAAACAAATTTTGTCAAGATTATTACCAACTGTTCTGAGAAATTTAATAGATTTACCTTCAGCAGTTTCCTAATAAGATCTCTGGCATCTGGGGTGAGGTAAGGAGGCAAGTTGAGCTTCCCTTTTAAGATTTTTTCGATAGTCTTTTTCCTGTTCTCAGCTGTGAAGGGAGGCTATAAAAAATCGAATTATAAAGTGTACAATTATGGTCGCATAATGTGTACCGCTCCTGTCAGCATATCATACATTAAGGCACCCAATGACCACCAATCAACTGCCTTTCCATGGCCGCTACGAGTCAAGATTTCTGGCGCCCTATTGACGAGAAAATTAGAAAGGAAAAAAGGCAGAATTTATAGAAATACTGAGGGACTTACATGTACTCAATCGTTCCGCAAAATGTGTGTGTTACAGAGCCTTCTTGGATGGATTCTTTGCACAAACCAAAATCCGTCAATTTAACATGACCATGTGAATCCAACAAAATATTCTCTGGCTTCAAATCTCGGTAAATAATTCCTAATTGATGAAGGTGTTCCAATGCCAGAATGATTTCGGCTAAATAAAAACTTTATCGGGACAGTATGGATATTCTTCATTAGATGCAACTTTATGACAGTAACGAAATACCTGGCAGTGTCTTCCATAAATATGCCTTCTCTTTCCAGGTGCATAAATAATTCACCCCCACTTAAATATTCCAAGATTAAATACAACTTGCCACCAGTTTGGAAAGCATAGATTAAGTCCACAATAAAAGGATGCTAAGACACACATTCTTTAAAGTAAGAAAATATTAGAAAATTTTAGCCTTCATACATACCTTGACAGCTTCTAATATGTTTCGTTCCGCTTTGGTATGTGCGGTGTCTTTCTGATTTCTGACAATAGTGGCTTTCTTAAGAACTTTCATTGCAAAAATGTGACCAGCATCCTTCCCCGTCAACTTCCGGACCTAGCACATAGGGAAAGAAAGGGGAAGCATAATAGGAAATAAAACAAAAAAATCAGAATACCTGAAAGACTTTTCCATAGCCTCCTCTTCCAAGTACCCTTCGCAGTTCGAAGTCTTGAGGGCCAGTCTTCTCTTGACCTGGATTCACTGTGGTCTCCGACAATTGCACTGCTTCGATATCCGGTGAACTATAATTAGATATGATATGCGGTTAGGGATTATTTAATTCTGATTAAGCTTACTTTAGAAAAACAATTGGAAACGGCGCTATTTGGTCTGTAAACTGATCCTAAGAAGAGAGATTTAGGACATTTTAGGGACAGCTATGAGTAAGGCCTAAATTACCTCAATCTGAATTACGTCGTCGTCAGACTCGTCAGGATCTATTTCAAAGCCATTGTTTCCTCCATGATCGTCGTGCAATTCAATGTCAAAAACTCCAGCCATAGCGAGGATGCCTACACAGGCAGCAGCGCCTCGATATCAGCGTATCAAGCTCAAAACCCAATTCACGAAAAAAAAGGTTTTATAGAATTTGTGCTTCGAAACCTTCTTTGTATGTTCGCGAGAGATAATTCACCTGTGGATGTCCCATATATATTTTACTTATTTTTTTCTCAGGTACTAAAGCTAAGGCAACAATAATAAAAAAACGCCTTTCTCTTGCAAAAACCAGACAATAAGTAAGTATATGTTTCTCTAAAACTTACTTTACTAACGTAACGCCTTGTAGGCTTCTTATGTAATTAGAAACAACCACGTAAATCGATTAAACCAGCAAGAAAACAGTCAGAAAGAACTACAACTATCGGTAAATATTCAGGCCTTGAACCGTATGGCGAAATAGGGAAGCACGAAACCACGTTTGTCGAGTTGTTCGCGTTTCGTACAATGTTTGGACCTTTGGCGTAGTTATCGATGAAGGAACTTCGCAATATCAATTCTTGCGTTAGGATAGCAACTTAACTCTTTTCAACCAATGGAAATTATTCATTCGCCAGCACCGCCCTTTGACTCTCGGCGTGCTTTCACGATTCGGCTGCCATTTTTGCTTTTACATAGTCCAATTGGTACCGGAGCGCCTTCCATGTTAGGCTATTGTAACCCTTTCTTCTTTACATTTTCGATATTTCGGCAATCCATATAAAGCCCGAAATAGTCCTATATGGTCTTTTCTTCCCCAAGGCTATATTGCCGCGGTTTAGGCCAGGGTGCTTGGAACCATCCAAGTTTTTCTTTCTTCTAGTAGTTGTATTTTCTGGTTTTTAGCTGTGCCAGTCTATGACTGGGACAGCTTATAGTATTTACTGATTTGTATTATAATTGGTGTACTTTTTCGGATCTATTTCTTTGCAAACCTTCACTCTGACGTGCTTTTCTTGAGCAGTAATCGCGTGTGCTTTTTACAACGACTGATCAACGAAACATACACGATTTTCATGAATATAACTCCTTCGTTTTTTGTGCGTTGGAGTAGAGCAAATTTTCTGTAATTAATCGTATTCCCTCACGAAAGCTATTATCGCAAATATCCCAGAAGTCACTCATTTTCTATGATTACTAGCAGCATAAAATAAAGACTAAAAACTCATGTTAATAAACGTACGTACTCGTCTCATTTTCATGTTTATGTTGTCTTATAACAGTTCCTTTACCTTTTTTGTTTCGTAATAACTTTTTACTAAGAAAACCATTATTAATTATGCTCAATAAATGTTCAAGCTAACAGGCGAAAGCCTGCGCCAGTGAAAAATAAAAATAAAAAATGAAAGCAACAAGAAGCTCGCAACTTTTCTTGAAAACATAAGCAGTGTTATGGTCGCGGTTCGCCTTTTCCAAATGCTTTATTTCTATCCTGTCCAAAGCCGGACTGCCTTTTCTTAGCTCCTTTCAACGTTGGTCCTTCATTGACCCGACCTCAACGTTTGCCAAAAATCCTCCACTCCCAAACATGCACATTAGCCAAGTCCAACGTCTTGAAAAGGTCAATCGCAACATTTCATAGAACGCGAATTTGTTCTTCGTTTCAATTCTCCTTGAAGACAAGTATAATTGGCAGGGGCGTCGCGCTGGGGGGTTGGGGGGTGCACCCCCCCAATAGTTGACGATTTTACCGACTGGATCATACAGTCGGTAAAATCGTCAACTACAGTCGGTAAAACTAAGTAAAACTAAGGTCTCCACCCCCCCAATGGAAACCCCCTCGCGACGCCCCCTGATTATTTGAAAACTTCTTTATAGCGAAAAGAATACACTTCTATGCCCAGTGAATTTCTGGAGCTCTAAAATAGGAAATTCATTTTTTTCGTGACGGCCATATCGAGAGGTATAGGGAGCGTGGGAACAGAAAGCTTTATGTATGTGTACTGTATGTAGTACTTTACAAATGTAGACTATGCCCGAACAGAAAGGGACAAATCTCGAAAATGTTGTCTCCAGTGGCGTCGCGAGGGGGGTTAGGGGGTGCACCCCCCAATAATTGGCCAAAAATCGATAAAATCGGTAAAATCGGTAAAATCGTCAACTACAGTCGGTAAAACTAAGGTCTCCACCCCCAATGGAAACCCCCTCTCGCGACGCCCCTGGTTGTCGCTGAATTGTCGTAAATTTGTAACATCAGCTTAAGTAAATGACCAGTTGATTTGCCGTGTGTTATCTTTGTATTAGTTCTTGCACCATATAGAACTATTTGTTTGAATCGTGTTTTTAAAAACAGTAAACAGAAATGACCGTTAGCCATATGAACAATCTTCTATGCGCGCTATTAGTATTAAGCTGCATTGCAAAATCTTAATTCAAAACTTATGTAATGGCTAGAAACGGTGCCGATTGTTCTCTGATCTTGACCAGTCGAGGAGGAAACTACATTATCGCAGTAAAAAGTGGACAAAGATGAAGGGTTGTAAAAGCATAAACTAATTGGAACTGAAGCAGAAGAACGGGGTATAGTGCTATTGCGCTATCTTCGAGGAACTTCAGGGGTGTCAAGTCCCATCTGGAAACCATCGACCGCAGGTAATTTGACCATCCTCGATAAATGAAATCCTTAAATTTTAACTCGATAGATGAAAAGCATACTATTACAATAAGGCATGTGTGAGTTAGACTTCAAATAACTTGTTAGTTGATACTTACGAACACGTGAATAAGGCAATCAAATGCAAATCAAATGTACTTCATTGTCCCTTTCATGAACACATATGTAAGTCGTCAATTGGTATATTATTATTTAGGCATAAGCCTTTGCAACGCTATTAAGATGTGAAAGGTGAAAGGTTAAGTTCAGATTAAGTACAGGTGAAAGGTGAAAGGTTAAGTACAGAAAGGTGTATTCAAAACGCTCAAATAAGAAATCCTAGAAGCTTTTCTTGGAATTTGCCTTCCTCTTGTTTTTAGACATTAGGGATCGTCCATAAATGGCGCCACCCAAAAATCGCGATTTTTTTACCCACCCCCCGTCTCAGTCACCTACCGTCACCCCACCCTCTAAAATGGCGCCATCACCTGGTTGACCCCTCTCACAAAAAAGGGAAAAATATGGGCTTTTTTTAACCGA
>JAGJRP010000930.1:0-25797 GCA_022832235.1 Lepidurus couesii | reverse complement strand
TTAAAAATGTCACTCAATACAAGCTTTGTTTGTCAGCACTTGTATAGACAAGGCTTTTACATGCATTCTAAAACTAAAACTCGGTTTTGGAACGAAAACCATGCTTCTCCAGTCAATAAATGTTTGTAGTAACGAGTCAGTGTCTTAAAAACAAGCGTGTGGATGTCAATCCTCAGCAATCCGACAGAGCACCCGAAGGTCTGCATAACATAATCTTGTATGTTTTCTGTGTAACCGTGTTTTCGTTGACAGGTCACTGTTTCCCCAGCTATCATAATTTTCAACTCATATAAGCCGAAGTACGGTATGGTAAACCTGAAAGTTTTTAGCGGTGCCTTTGAAGAGCTGGGAAGTTAGCCTGTATCCTTATCGCCCACGATAACCTCCAAATGACCTTTGATGAGCTGAAACTCGCAAATCATTCATTGTTGACTGAAAAGGTTTCATTGTTGACTTTCTTTATTGCATTGGTTGAGTTTCGTTATTGCTTTGGTTCTATTTCATTCTTGCGAATACAAATGGTGTCCATTTACGGATGAACGAAAATAAAACAACAGAAACTTTGACTGGCTCGGGAAGTTGTGTATAGCCTTTTGTAACCCTTTTACCGGCGAACGTCAGTTTGTCGTTAATTTCACCTCGTATTACTTTTACTGCACTATGCATATGTCGTTTAGAAGCTTGGGATGTAATTTTAAAAGAAGAGAGAGGGTTTTTAGGGCGGTTGCAGATTGTGCGTGTGTTGTGGTTTCAAGCACAGCCGGCTGCACTGAAGCACAAAATCGCTTCCTCACTAATATTTTGACTGGACTCTGGACACCCCGTCTTTCGCTCTCTGGCCGTAAATAACCTTGTGATGTGGGTGTGAAAGCGTGCTATTTGCGCGATCCCAATAAGCTTCAACTCCTAGGCCTCCTGAGCATATTTAGCTGCAGCACTAAACCTGGGCTCGTCAAATACCGAGCCGCGTAAAAGGATCTTTTGCTATTACCTCGATGACATGCCAAATTCCTAGAATCGCAACACCCCTTAATTTGGTCTTGTACGCCTTTCAAATTCTTCGTTTCCTTGCTATTGTGTATTAGAAAAAGCATACTTTTTTGGAAGGAACCAGCCTTGTATAACTTCCGTGAAATTTCTACAAGCTTTTCCTGGAAGGTTTTCAAGTTTTCATTCGCTCTCTATGATAATTTATAATCCCGCTTTGGGGTTCGTTTGAGGGAATGTAATGCTCACGCAAAAGGTCCATAGTAGGTGTTAAGATAAACACGAAGTGGCAACAAGGGGGGGAGGAAGGAAGCTGTAAGCGTGTTCGTAAAAGTTTTCCAAGAGTTTAGTGAGTTTAGTATGCCCGTTCCTTTCGGTCCATTCCTTTAAAAACCGGGAATTGGGCCAGAGGCAGGCCAAACAGCTAAGAAGTCTATCATGAAGTCGACCAGGTGGGAGCAGAAGGCGACTATCTTTCACGCCAAAGAGCTTTTGCCTCCTTCTCTCCATCGCACACATCCTCAAGTGAAAGGTTTGGCCTCTCTTGACGCCCCATTTGCTATGTTACAAGCTGTCACTAAAAACCCGCCTCGTGCTTTTTCTTTTTCTGGATACGATGGGTTGAGAACAAAAAAGAGAGAGGGAAAAAATCCTTAAAGCTGTAGTTTACCGTGCCAGAAAACTCACGAGTCGAAGGCCAACTATCATTGACACTCCATGGCGTGAATTTTTCCCTAGCTTTGAAAAAAAGTAACACGAGTGAAAGATTTTCGCAAAGACAAGTTCGAATAGTTGAAGCAACATAGTTTAAAGGTTTATTAATAGCCCCCGCACTGCAGCTATAAATTGCGCAAAAGCAGAAACAGCTGTTGGGGCTCGCTTTGGGTGGGAGGTTGCGGGGGTTGAGGAGGAGAGGGGTTAGAACTCAGCAGTAGGCCGTTTTTTTTATTTGAAAACATGAATAATGACTTAGTTAAGATTGCTGTGCACCAAGAAGCGAAAACAATGTGGCCAACCGCGAAGCATGGAAGAACATCCCAACCTAACTTGTAGGAACAGTACAACAACGAACCCCCAAAAGAAGCGCCCATCTCTTCGAAAGCATCTCAATGCATCGCGAAGTTGCTTTTGTTGGCAACTTGTGGTCTTTCTCTCTCTCTATTTTTTTTTCTTTTTGCTTTTGAGTTCCTGCAACCTCAATTTTTTTATTTAGTTGTTATTGTTTTTTACCTTGCTTGTGTAGCCACTGACGAGGTTGTCAGGCTTAGCACCTTAGGATTGTTCATTAGAATTGTAGTAACATTCTCAAAGAGTGAATCACTTGATGAGCGTGGCATAATGAGGTAGAAAGCCCTTCTTTGTAAAATGGGCCCGGTTGGGGACATGGTTTCACTTCTGAAGATGTGAGGATTAATAAGCAGGGCGTTACCAAAGGTTATCCAGATTAGACGGATTTATTACTTTGGGTATCGCGAACGTATGAAATGTGTCGTTCCGCGTAATAGAACTCATTAGGCACGCTGACACAATGAGTACAACTGTCTCGTGAAACTTTCCATTGCCAGTTTGGCGTGGTCATTGCCAACTTAAAGGTTTGGCATGATCATTTAAAGAACTCCTCCGCATATTTTACCCGGGATACACGTATATACTGACTGCATCCCGAAGAGCTTAACAACACAAAGGGAGAGCCAATGAAGCCAGTTTTTTTTTTTTTTGCTGTATAGGGAAATTTTACCAGTTATTATCGTTATTCTTACGAGATAAACATCCCGAGTCTCTTTTCCCAGGCTTTTGAGACAGCGCTTGTTTTGTTCTGGAGAACCTTATAACTTTTACACTTTTGCTCCTTTCATCCACAAAAGAAAAGCTTATTGTATGCGGAAGCCTAATGACTTTCCGTGACGGAAATGACTATTTGCACATAAGACTAATTTCTGCTCTCTCGTCTCTTAATTATGCTCTTGGGGGTTTACTTCTGCTGAGCTTTCCTAAAGGTAAAAGGCTCTGGCGGAAGGCTTTAATGGCGCTGATTGAAAGACCGGTTACTTTAGTAACTATTCTGCTACGCAGGTCTTTCGCCGCTGAGTGACGAAAAGAGTGACTTTGAAGGATTATTTACGTTGAGAAACATGATGATTCAGGTACAACTTTATGTAATCACGCAAAGTTAGACAAATGCCGTACGATTTTCGCAATCACAAAGGTCTTTCCACATTATGCAGGTTGTTTTGTCCTCTTTTATAAAGAACATATCCTTTTCTAAGTATCATTATAATTTCTTTCGCAATTTGCCATTGTAACGCCGTAAGGACCGCATTCTGTAATAGAACGACGTAAGTACATTTTAATGCATATTTTATACACAGCCACATTATTTGCTTAATAAGAAGTAGTTCATTGCCAAGGTTAAGTTATTCTGAATTAATAAGTTCTGAAGTATTCAAACTTTGTATTTTATTTATATGTTAATATTGTCGAGTTTATGTGGAAAGCATAGTTATTTATATAATCTACGGTCTTGTGTTTATGTACCGATGCACACAATGTTGAATTGTTAAATTGTAAAGGACTTCCCCTGCATTTCAGTAAAAAGTATCTCAGGTTGATGTTACTATGTTAAAAAGAGGCTGGAAGGGACCAACACACCGGACTATATAACCTTTCACAATGACTGCTAATGAGTATCATTACTTATAGCCACCACAAATGGCATTCTGTTATGAGTTATATTGCCCTTGCGGGTGTCTCTTAAAAGTTTTGATGACGCCAACCATGTGTGAGATGACTATCGGTTGAGGGTTTCCATTGGCAAGTTCTGGTTAAGTAGACAGATTAGAATCACTCAAACAAAGGTTTTGGGTTAGGGATAGTCAAGAGTGACTTCCCATAACAGAAGCTTTATATATTCAGCGCAAATTATTCCATTCTTGAAAACGGCTAGAGAATAGAGAATGACGGATGAGACCTTTTTTTTCCGTGATGTGCCTGTCTGGAACGGATAAAGGACTCGGATGCTGAGATGCATGATCTCATCAAGGTATTTTACACACCTTGTGCGTGTGCCCACGCTAATTAATTTCCACATAAAAACAAACAGTTTTTTCTATTCCTGATGATCCAATGGACCAGAGGAGAATTTCTAGAAACATCACAAAACTATTCCATTGTAAACTTTAGGAAGATGAATGAAAATAAACAACGACCTACATCAAAGCACAAATAATACCACCAGTGACTCAACAGGAAACGGCAATTTCGGTTCGGGAAAGTATAATCGTCATGGATATGCCTGTCATCTGCGGCAATGCTGAAAATGATTTCCGTTAGTTTTGCGTGTTCCCGTTTTCTTAAAAAGAAGGGTATAGGTTCATACCTAATGAACCCGAAAATAGTTACGTCTTTGTATTTTTAAGCCACCATTAAGACACGAGGCCTACGTGACCTCTAGCTGCGTTTGTCATAATCTTTTTGGAGCACAGAAAATTAGAAGAGGTGAAGGGGTCTATTTAGATCTTTTTAGGTCTCCCTCGTTGTATTTTTCCTAATATCTTCTCAGAGTCCCCATTCGACGTTCTTCAAACAGCCATTCATCTAAACTATACAGGAAACGGGTAGGCTATATATGACGCATCGTTTTATAGCTACGATGAAACGCTAAATCATACGTTGTCTTATTTTTCTGTATGATTAGGTAAATCGATGATGACAAGAGAAAGCGCCTTGATAATAAGATAGATCTAGGACCCCCCGAAGCCTGGTGGCGAACCTGCAGATTACGGATGTTGTTATTACATTGATATAGAGTTTGAATCTTTGCCAGTCGTTTGTCGCGTAGCCACAGGCAAAAGATAACTGTGGATACCCAACGAAGGTAAACTTCCGGAACTTGTCCGAGCTAGGTTAATGCATTCCCTTATTACTGATGCAAGGCCGGTCCTTTAGTCCTCGAGTTCAGTTCACAGATCCGTATCGGCAGTCCTCCTTACGAACTAAAAGCTTTAAAGGAAAAGGAACCCCAGACAATGTTCTTGCAAGTCTCTCTCCTTCCTTGTCCTGCAGGGGCGAAGCGAAGCTGCTCAACCTGCTGAGCAAGATGAAATATGGATACCCACCTCATCTTAACCTAGAACCCATGGACACACACAGGCCCAGGCTTTATATTGCCGTCAATATATAAAGTTTGGCGGGGCAAAGAGAGGAGCGTGAGTCAGGAGAGAGGGATTAGGTCAAAGCACATGTGGCTAACATTTCTGCAATTTGCGGGCTTATTCCTCATGCGAATCAATCGGAACAGCAGCAAATGACTTGGCGCTACGGAAACCCTTGAGAAAATGTCATTCATTTCTTAAAAATGTGTCCCAATGAGTCCGGAAGCTGCGTTTTCACCTCCAGGGCATGGACATACCTGCGTTGCTCTTCTTTGTCCATTCTTCTTTATGCATACACAGCGGAGCTTTAAAGCATCCAAGGATGCCAGGACATTCTCTGCGGTCTTTCCCTTACGTTAGAAAGCCAAAAATGGTCGTGGAGCAATCACACAAATCTGGAAAAACTTTGAATGGAGTAGCAAAACGTAAGGTAGAGCATGAGATTTTAATTCATCTTTAAGAGTTTTCATAACATTCAAAGAAAACAAAATCTTGGATTGTATTATTTTGTCAAGAACCCTCACGTTATTATTGGCTCGCAACCCAGTGACGTAGTGGAAGTGACAGGGTGTGGCTTAGGAACGCCGTGTTGCCATTAGTACTTTATTCCCCTGCACACTTCAAACAGTATACAAACCACTTGTCCATGGCGTATCGTCATTATCGTCAAAGCTGGGCGACTTTATTTGTATGACGCTTCTTTCTTTAAAAACGGATGATTATTTTATGCACAGTTGAAAGAAAACAAACAAATATTAGACTTTCGCTCTTATTTTTCCCCAAGACAACTTTATTTTTCAGTGCCTGTACTTCTCTTCGAAACGAAGATGATCTTTGGTCTGTGGAAGATATTCCCTTGTCTGTTTGACACTTTGGAAGAGACACTAGAACGCCAGAAATAAAACTGTCTTTACGACAGAAATAGAGTCCACTGTGAAATATGAAACAGTAAAGTCGTCGAACTTACAGAGAGCATTTGTCTTATCGAAGCAAGGCGCAAACGGACACGAATCTTTGAAACGCATCGTTTCTAAAACCGCTTAACGCACGGGCTACAATCTATTTTTGTAAAATAAAGCACACAGCACGACTTCCTGTTTACGACTATAGAAAGAGACGCCTTTCTCATCACCCATAAGTTACCGGTTTTAGAAATGTGCAAAAGTTTTTCTCAAGATTTTCCTATGTTTGTTCTGGAACCGATACCCACGACATGCCCAAAAACCTTGCGCCACGACCAAATCCATTAGTTTCCCTGCAAACACGTCCACGTTTCGCTGCGGAAAGGTACCCCTTAACGGCAGACTGCCAACAATATGTCATCCCTTAAAGTTCGCCAAAAAATCGCCGTCCTTTGTGTTTAAGAACTTGTCTAGCATGATACTTTCGGGACCGGGCAACTCTCGATAAGAGTTTTGCAAGGCAAACGTTTGTTTGGTCGAATGCAGATCGTATCGTATCATGTTATGGGGGTCCCTTTAGCATTCCTCGCATTCTGCGTTGAGAATCGATTGTTTACGAGTATTGAGTCCCACAAATGCTTACAGAAAAAGCGTGAGGATTCTTTACATTTCCCTTCCCAATTACGCCAAAGATTAGAACCCGTGTAATTATGCGCCCTGCTCCCCACACCAGTTTTCCAAAAGCATCTCAAGCACATTTACCAGCCTCTTGCGGAATTCTAGGGCATTCCTAAAAGTACCGCTAGGTTGTAATTGTATGATAATACAAACCCTGTGTCGTATCGTAATTGCTGTACGAAAGTAGCCTACTAACTAAAGGGACGCCAATTATCTGGACATGCAAGACATTTTTACATAAGGTGGTACAGTACATGCACGTGAAAAAAATGATCAAGGTGGTGGTGGGTAGCCGATGGATGACTCCCCACCCACCGGGTTTTTCCTCCTCTCCGCTTAGCGGCGTCTTGGAGTGGTCCTGGCAGTCACTACTTGAAGGTCTTCTACTCCCCGCAAGGATCAAGTCTCAAGCCTCCCTCGCTGTTCGCCACTCGTTCTTTGTCAGTCGAGAAGGCAACAAGTTTTGTGCACAAGGCCAAAAGTTGCTGGACGAAGGTATGTTGGCGTATTTAAGTTCTGTGATGGTGCTACAAAACTGTACTTAAACAAAGAAACCTCGACTGTGATACTTTCAGAAGAAAGAGTAATAATAGGTAAATCTCTGGGGGAACGTTGTGTGCTTCTGCTGGATTAAAACCCTTTCGTTTCGTGCCTTATTGGTGAGCCATTGAGAACATCCAAAACCCAACCGCGAGAAATTCTTTGCTGGGGCGTCTGTTTGCGTTGGTACAGGGTTTATAGTGGCCATTTTCCACTTTTCGGTGCTTCGAAGTGACGAGTCCCGGACGTCAAGACAGCCAAAAAAGTTCTTCTTTGCCCTACAAACGAAACTTTTTTCCTTCCCTCCCTCTCCACTTTAAAACAACAACGTTCTGTTGTTTCCTTCCGATTCGCTGCGAGCTACATAAGCAATTGTATTGTTGTCCAGGAAAAGGCGAGAGTTTTCCCGAAGTCTCCTTTAAAACTCGCTCTGCCAATTTTTCTTTGGCTGCGCTCCCTCTACTTTGCTGTTTTGTTGTTTACCCAAACGATCCGATCGACTGACGCCAAAAAAAAAAACGAAGTAAAGGCCCTAATTCCCGGCATTTCTAGACAGACTTGATGCGAAGCACGTTTGTGCAACAAAGCACGTGCTTTAACATTACTTTGCAACCCTTCTTGTAGATACAAGGCAAAGAACTGACGGCCGAAAACAAGTGAATTGATTGTCAAGAAGGGTACGTGGACTTCCCAAAAATGGCGGACATCATGATGTTGAGTGATTCAATGAGTCTGCCCACGTTAGCCAACACACAAAGCATAGCCGATTACTTGGCTCAGCTTCTTAAAGACAAGAAACAATTAGCCGCGCTGCCGAACGTATTTCATCACGTCGAACGATTACTCGATGATGGTAACCACATACTTTTATTAATTAATTTCTGGAAAATTTGGTTTCTTTTTCTCAGAAAACTTGAAATTCTAATCTGTCGAGTTGAATGACGACGCTAGTTTTGGTACATTCTGGACTCGGGCCACGTTATAAAATTAGGCCTGAAAATGGCAGTCAACCCGTAGAGGCGCTAATTAAATATTAACGACTAATTATAAGTAAATATGAGCTATTTTTTCATAATTTCTAGATAATTGGGGTTCATTTCGCCAATTTTTGGGGGTATATTTCAAGTATTTTGTTATGAAACATAGTTGCACTACTAAGCGCTTGAACAAGACACGCCGAGACCAAAAGCCAAAGTAAAAGCAGCCAGGAATTGAGCAAGGAAGCTATTTATACATCTTTCTCCCCAACAAAACTGTTTCTGCCGTTTCTTGGCGCTTTTTCATTAGTCTTGTCCTGCCTTTTTCGTGCGTCCGTCCGTCGTTCTCTTCTTCACTTTTGCATCTTTTCACGCTAAGACCAGACCCCTTTTGGAAATCATTAAGGAAGCAGCAGAACAAAGAGAAAGGAGGAGGAGGAAAAGAAGGAGAAGCCGGGGATGGAGCAGTGCGAAGAAAAGAAGATGGTTAAAGAAGTAAAAAGCCCAAACGAGTAAGGGGGGGATGGAAATTGAGCATTGAACCTTTGGGGGTTTGGTTTGGTGTGAGATCCTTCTCGTTTTGGTTCAAAGCAATGCACAAACGTCTGGTAGAGCCGTACAACAAGCAACGCATGTAACTGTAAAACCCGAACCGTGCAAACGGATGTTTAAAACATGGATTGACTTTGGGCCACGTGTTTTAAACATGTTGAAGCAACGCACAGACAAAAAAATCCTTGTTCCTTGTCTGGGAAATTTCCGAAGTTTTGCCCTTAAAAGTTCTCCCCCTTTTTACCCAGACGGAGCAGCTGATTTTTTAAGTAAATAAATTAGAGCGAAAACTAAAAGATGCTTTCAGGCCATCGTTGAAGACTTTTCTCTCCTGTTTAATTAACGTGCAGGGATGTTAAAGCCTTACGGGGATTTTTGGGTTCAGGTTTTCTGGGACGTTGCACCTGCGAGTGTGTGGAATAGAATACAACACAGCACAACACTGCACGCATAAGTTCGAAGGTTTACCTCAGTTTTCTAGGGCCCTTTACAGTGAGGCATACTAAGGAGAGAATGTAGAGAAAAATACAAGAGAGAAAAAGAAGCCAGAAGGAGAACACATTGTAAGAAAGCAACAACCTTGACCTCCAGGGGCCAGAGCACGCAATATAGGAGAGATTCGGAGTGAAATCACATACGAATTAAGGTAACCCAAGAAATAAGACGGAAAAATAGCATGGTTAAGGATGGATTACGTAATTAGGATGCGGTTGAGTAGCTATGCAAATTAAGGTAGGTTTGGGGAGGCGTCGCAATGACTTTTCCCTCCCTGATTTTTAGATGGCCTTGCCTTTTTTTAAAAAATTCAGAAAAAAACGTTCCATTGTCTTTGTTTCGATAAGAAATTGAAGGAAAACTAGGAAAAGCAAAACGGGGAATTCTTGTTCTTGGAATATTCTGAATGAGGAATGAATGAAGTACTAAGCATTTTGGATTGGAATTTGATGAAGACAAACGGAGTCGTCTAAAGGTGGTCCAAAGCGTTTTGGGATGGGAAATTGATTAAGTAATTGTGGAGGTGGATGATGCGAAGGCTTTGCATGGATAAGGCGTGCATATCGTCAATTAGAATTTTGTGGGATGAAAAGATCAATCTTTAGGAAAAATGGTAATTGGCAGTAAGATATGCGTTCGATGAAGGAGATTTTTGTAAATTACTTTTAGTTTGGCAGCTGGAAGGCATTTGCATTGCTCAGTAATGAGGAGAACGTTGAAAATAAGAAATAAGACCACTTGAGTCCAATTTTTGATGCTTTTTTTAAGAAGGGGGAGAGAACAAGTTTGATTGATGCCCGTATGCTAAAATCAGATGGTTTATATGCGTATTAATTGCGGAAATTCGACCTTGCCTTGTTGTTGACTGGCAAAGTTTCCTTGACAGCCTGATCTGCATAAATTAGGAACTCGTATGTAATGTAGATCGCTTTGCCCTAAAATGGATCGCCTCCGGTTTAGATCTGATTAAAACACAATGAATTCCGAATGCGAAGAGAGAGATTTGTACAAAAACGATTTAGGTTGATTTCTTATGGCAGAATCTGGAATTTTTAAATTGTTGACTGACTTCTGCTTTTTTTTTAAAAAAAAATCTTGAAAGGTGCGTTAGTTTTCGTTAAAAATGGGCCGCAAGAGGGGAAAAAGAGAGAAAGTTGAAATAAAGGTAAAGCGAAAGAAGGAAGAATGAAAAGTAAAGGGACGGAAGAATGAAGAAATACAAAATAGATACTATCCTGCCCGGAAAACCGGTTTTTTCACCATTCTTGTAGTACCCTTACTGCATATGTATGGTACCTGTTAACGTGCAAAGTTTTGTTAACTGGTTTTTGTTCTTTTTCGGAAGGTTGAGATATAAAGAAAAGGGGGAAGAAAGAAAAGGGACAGGAAAAGAAGGAGAGAGACAGAGAGAGAGGTCAGAGTGCTGGGGTCTTGGTATGCATATTGAATGGGAAACTTGTCGTCATTTCCTCTATGCATTGCGAGAGGCTTAATTGCCGCACTGTAGTGAACTCCAGCCGCAAACGGTGAAGACGCAAACAGGGAAGCGGAATAGACAAAGTGTACAAAGCTTTGATGAAAAAGAGATCCTTATTTGGGGTTCTTTGAGTTTTTTTTAGACTGACTGGCTTTCTCCTTCTCACTTACTGGACTCGCCAATAGCTTTTGCAGTTGAATGTTGAAACTTGTTTGGATGGAGCTTTAGAACTGACGTAGTCTGACAGCA
Source organism: Lepidurus couesii (assembly GCA_022832235.1). NCBI lineage: Eukaryota > Metazoa > Arthropoda > Branchiopoda > Notostraca > Triopsidae > Lepidurus > Lepidurus couesii. Next base: position 14,789 of record JAGJRP010000930.1, on the reverse strand, counting down.
AATTGCCTGCCTGACTATAATGTAATATTTAGTTAGAACTTGTTTGTGTGGCTGCCATTCATCCGAGGTGGCGAGTTAAAGAGACTTTGGAGCAAGCTTTGGAGTTGTTTGGGGGACCTACTTCTATTGTTGGGTGCTTTGTCGTTGGAACAAAAGATTAAACTTCGGGGGAAAAGACAGATTTGGTTGGATTTGGAACGAGCTTTCTATTTATAGCTAATTTGGGGTTAATTTTTGAGATAGCCGTGCAAGCTAAGGAGGTTTACAGTAGTTTTAATCGAAAGTTCATCTTGAACCAGTTATTGTAAGCTAGTTTTAAAGGAAACTGCTCTTTCTCGTCAGATTTAATGCAGACTAGTTATTATAGAAAGGAATATTTTAATTATATTTGGGTACTGCCAATCTTATGTAGTTGATATCAGTTTAAACTAAATGCAGAAATACAAAGTTTGTCAATAGACTAGGTATTTTTTGCATTATTGCATAAAATTGTACAAAGGATGGCTATCACCTATGATGCCTTTCATTCAAGATGTACCAGAATTTTAGTTGGTTTAAAAAAATAAACCGTGGAAATATTCGGTGAATTTCTTTAACTTTTACAAATTTGTAACAGTAATGTTAGTAATAATGTGTGTAAGTAGTAATATAGTACTATTGTTTGTATTTTGTCAATATTTACTACATTTGAAGTGCGCTAAGAACTCAAAATTTAAGCTAAACAAGGATTTTCCTCATATTTTGTAACCATGAAGAAGATATATGTGAATCACTCATATGAAGATATTTGTGGTTAAAAATAAACAATAAATACTTCTGCAACGAAAACGTGTCATTGCGTTATTGTTTTCAAGGCGAAATGTAAGCAATCTAAAAATTATTTTTCCAATATTAATTGTATTATAGTTGGAATCGCCAAATTTGAGAAAATGCCAACAGAGTTCTGGTCAAAACTGTAGTTGTTCTAAAGGAAGGATTTTTGCTAATATTATTATAATTATTTGTTCAAGTATTATGGAAAATATGCATGGTATACTCGTAAAGAAGAATCTTAACTTAGATTTGAGAAGAAGGGAGTGTTTAAAACTAGCTCTTGCTACACGAATGAACGTTAAGTCTCCCGAGAAGCCCACCCAAGACAATTTAGAAGTTTTCCCGGTGCTAACCATTGAGCCATAGGTAATCGAGTAGAGGGATTCGGTTCTTGCGTAAGATTTGTGGTTAATGCCGTAAGCGGCTTGCTTGTTGACTAATTGGGTGACATATTGTCACCTGGAAGCAATAAAAAAACATACTAGGATCCTTCATGTGTAGAATTTTTGCAACCAAGTGGGAGATTTACGACTCCATGAATGTCGCTGTTGCACGCTAACGGACGACAAACACTTGGGTGTTCGTTGATATCTATCTATACTCGACGGTATTTCGGTCTAAAAAAATCTCGAACGAAACTTCCCCGCGTGTTGTATCTTTACATTTCTCACTTTTTACATCTTGATTATTAAAAATCCAGTAAGCGAGTACGTGGTTTATTAGCCCCCACTTGTCAATTAAAAGCTGCACATGTGTGGTCGCTGGAGCGTTTAACCGTGACCAAAAAAGCTAACAGGCGTGAAGTATTTTCACGCAGCGCAAAACGTTAACACACTCCCTATTTATTTATCTTTCTCCCCACAGAAATTGCCAAAGTGCGAGGAAATCTGTTCCAGATCAATGGCCAAGAGAAGAAACCACTAGTATTGCCCGAGCCCGTGGGTCCAGTAGTGACGCATTCGGAGAAAGTTTACGTGCCAGTCAAAGAATATCCTGACGTAAGTTTGTGGAAGCAATATTAAAGACTCAGGTTTAAAAAAGAAAGTGATATATTAATAAAACCGTTTGTTTGGATAGTTCAATTTCGTTGGAAGGATCCTGGGGCCGCGCGGCATGACAGCTAAACAGCTGGAGCAAGAAACAGGATGCAAAATCATGGTGCGAGGTCGTGGTTCAATGCGAGATAAGAAGAAGGTAACTTTGGCTTCTAATTATAATTTGAAACATTGTTTTCAGACAAAAAGTTATGCGTTTATTCAGAGAACTAATCAACTACCTTTTCCCGCCCTTTTCTTTGTTACCCTGGGATATTTATAATGTTGAAATGCCCTTAACTTAATGCTTTTATCTTTTTCTTGACATACTGACAAGGATTGCTTGTTTAGCCAAGGTAACGTGAACGGTTTCCTAACCCAGATGGACAGTTTAATGTCCCCCTTCTTAAATAGCAACATTTTTTTTTATCTCTTTCGTTCTTTTTTCTGTTTTATTTTTTTTATTTTGTTATGTTTGTCTCTGTGTGGATGCCATGTTAGGTGATTGTTAATCCTTAATCGGTAGAGACCCTTATTTGGTGCTGTCTTGTCATTCTAGGAGGAGCAGAATCGAGGCAAACCCAACTGGGAGCACTTGAACGATGAGTTGCATGTTCTCATCACTGTTGAGGACACCGAGAATCGTTCTGCTGTCAAACTGCAGCGTGCAGTGGAAGAAATCAAGAAACTGCTCGTACCTGCCGTAAGTTATTTAACATTACGTAGCTTTATATCCTCCCCTTCCCTTTGAAATCTCCTTTGATAATGAATACGAAATGCAGCAGGTATTTATCTTTGAAGGCAGTTTATACGCAGGTCAGGGGATAACGTTACGGTACAGGACGTGTCTTGGTACGTCATGGAGTTAATTCCGGTTTACGGATTTTAGTTTGAAAAAGTTATGCACACACATGCACGCGGCTTGTAAGTAGCTTGTGTGTATAGGACAGTGCTACCAGACCTGTGGTATCAGCTAATTTTACACATTTTCTTGTTTCTTTGCTTCGCGTCGAAGTTTTTCGCGTCTGTTCGGAATTCCTGCCATTCTTTCCGCTATTGTCGTACTTCGGACTTGTTGGGAAGTTATATATTTAGGGTAGGAATGAATTGGGAGCGAACGTCACAAGAAAAGCTCCCAAGTATTGCTTACCTTTGCTTAACAATTTCCGGTGAGCTAATTCGATGGGGTGACCTGGGGAAACTGAAAGAGAACTAAGGATGTACTTGAGCTGGAAGTTAATTTGGCACTGGGTGTTTTGTTGTTGTTGCAAAAAGAAACAAGAAGAAGCAGAGAAGGAAGATTACATTATAAGGCGTCTGTTGTCGTTACGAAATGGGCGTCCAGCTGCTGGGTTTGTTCTGAAGCTTAATTTTAGAGGAACAAAAGCATAAGTTGAGGAGCAAGGAGAGCCGAAGCTTAATGGATCATTTTTTTTTCTTGGGAGGGGTACTGGACGAAGTGCTAAGAACGAAGGGAGACGACAGACAAGTTCCTATTTATAAAGTTTTGGACAGGGAGACGACAAAGCTGAAATTATACTAACTGGGGAAGCACGAGTTTATTGTGTCAATGTTGTTCTTGGGGCCCCTGGACGCGCGGTAGTTCACTCTCGTGGTTGTTTAGCATTTCGCAAGGAGACGTCGACGTTTGTTTGCGTTTGATTTCAGCTTGAGTCGTTCCAGAGCTGCTTCTTCTTTTTTGCGTTCCTTAAACTCTATTTGAAAGAAAGAAACAGAGGGAGAAAATTCGAGCAGTTCTGTTCGAAAGCTTTCTAGAACTGAAAATGAAGTTAATACAGATTAATACAGGAAAGTACACATTAAACATACACATTAAAAAAATACACAAAAAATACACATTAAGGCTCCCGTATACCTTAGCTCGGTATAGGCGCTTAGCATGGGGAATTTCGGACCACTTTTTTGAGAAAACCAGAGCATTTCATGAAAAAATTATTTTACAAGGCTCTTGAGTTTGCTCACAGGTAGTGTACAACCAAAGCACGAATTTTTCCAATGAGTAGTTAATTAGCAATATGCAAATGAAGTTTGCAACTATGAGAAATACGTGACCTAAAAATCTGGTTTTCGGTTGTGCACTAGCTGTTAACAAAAGAAAATTTTTGCATTAGACAGTTTTCAAATCTGACAAGCCGTTTTCGAGCAATCTTGGTCCGAAAGTTTGACGACTTGATTTGGTACCTTGTGCTGCTACAGCNTTAAACAGTTAATACAGGAAAGGAACACTTTCGCGAACCTAAGTTTCATAACATCGCGAAAAGAGCTGAAACTAGCAGTACGTCGGTTACATAGTACAGTACGTTTTTTAAAAACGACCCCAGCCAAGCGTACCGGCCTAATGGCCCGCAAATGTGCGTCTGGGAACCGAACCACGACATAGTGTTACGGCTATTCGCAGCACTGTTTCCAGACGCGCCAGTTGCGGGCCATTAGGACAATATGGTTTGTTGGGGTCGTTATTTTAAACGTGTACTGTACTTTACAGTACTCTTCAATAAAAACGACCCCAACAAACCATACCGTCTAATGGCCCGCAACTGTGCGTTTGGGAACAGCACTACGAAACAGCATTAGGGCTATTCGCACGGCCATTCGCAGCACTGTTTCCAGACACGCCGTTGCGGGCCATTAGGACAAATGGTTTGTTGGGGTCGTTTTTTATGAAGAGTATTGTACAGTAGATGCCACAGTATAAAGGTTTTAGATGCCGCTTATTGTGATCATTCGATATTAGAATTAGCCGCTTTGTGAAATCAAATTTTAAAGGACTGGTACACCACGACGTTTTGACCAATCCTCTCATTTCCAGCCTACTACTACGCTTAGGGAAAATCGCTTCTAAATTCCCCAGTCAATTAAACGAGCAGGGTATTCAATTGAATGACCAGTTCCTTTAATTGACTGGGAAAATTAGAAGGGATATAGCGTTGAGAAACCCACCTAAGCGTAGGAAAGGCTTCAACGGAGTAGTGTTAGTTGTGTTTTTGACGCGTGGTTATATAGAAATGGCGGCGAACAAGAAAATTGTAACGTGATCACAATGTAGTTATGAAGGACCACTCAAAAATAGTTATGAAGAAACGTAAGTTTCATACCTTCGTGAAAAGAGTTGAAACTAACTGTACGTGGTTATATAGTATATAGGTCAACACCTAAGTACTAAGTTTGAGACCCTTCTAAGTTTAAAAAAGGCGAGGAATTTTAAGACGTCTTATTTTATGTGTTGAAGTACAAATGTTTTTAAAAGCTATTTGCGCTTCTGTTTCGCAAAAAGAGTTAACATAGCGTGAAGTAGTACAAAGAACACTTGTGAATTGTTCTGTTCAATGGGAAGGATCGTTTCTTTGTTGTTCTAAGGAATCTGGCAAACGAGTTTTTCATTCCATTAATTACGCCAAGTTTTAGCAGTCGTGAGTGCCAGATATAATATGGGTTTAAAAAGGTTCTCTTGAAAAGGGATTACTACAGGACTATCTAATGAGTTGATTAGGGATTCTCGTCAGCTTCGCTTGTAAGGTTTGTCAACCGCAAATTCAACCGCAGTAACTCAGATGTACTACACAAGTCTACAGTGGAAAGCTTTGTCATCAAAACTTTTATTATTCGGGATATGGCTTGGGAATCCAAATGGACTCGTATTTTAATTAGGGTGAATTCCTATGGAAGCAAAAGAGAAGGAAATCTTGTAGGTTATCCTTGTTATGCGCAACTTTATCCTGGTTAAAGAAAATCAACTATCAGAGCAAGTTAATTAAAGCTCCGCTACTACTATTATGCAAACTAGATGTCATCGGTTTCTCTTTTTAAAACCTCTACACGGAGCTAAAAGGACTACGTATAGGTTTTTAGCATCACAGTCTCGTTACCAATGGTCTCGTTGCCAAGGACCGATGTGTTTCCCTGCGAGGTTCATTATTGAAATATTGCATTCATTGCTCTTGCGAAACAGGACATTCGTACCCGATTTGGGATAATTCACTATTGCCTTTCTGCGCCTGAGTCAAGAGGGAATGTACTGGACGCCTCTGTGTAACAGCGCAACAGCACCGTTGCCCTTTTCTAGCAGTGAAAAGCGAAAAACGAGAGGAAAAGTCGTGAACGAGAGCGCGAGCCATTTTGGGAACTTTTTTAGTCTCCGAATCCGGACAATTTATGAGTGTCCGCGAGGAGCAGTTGCTCGTGCCAATTACCTAAACAGCACTTCTTTTTTTCTTGCGTTATTAACGAGGGTTGAACTTGTGTTGTTGGTCTCTTGACTTCTTGACATGTAAAGGCCCCCAAAAAAGTCGAATTTGGGGACTGTCGGTGGTGACACAAGCGATTGCCAGACACTCTCCAGCTGCTTGGCTATTAAAAGCCCTTTATTGCCAGGCATAAGCATGTAGGCCGCGCAATGCCTCCGACATTACTGGGTTCACTAAGAAGGTAAGAACCAAATTGAAGGGAGAAAAAACGAGAGAAAAAAACGCTTTTAAGGCTTCGTTCTTTTTAGGACAGGAGTTTGTAGTTTTGGACTTGGGAATGCGGTGTGGAAAGAACCGATTTTTTAATGGCCGATTGTTTCTGAAATGGACGGTAAAACCGCTCCGAGTGTCAAGTTTTAGTCCTCAACTCTTGTCCCGAATGGCGTTCCGTAGAATTGGGGCAAGCTTAGAAACCCCTAGAAACTTCTTGAGTGTCAATTTGTCCGGGTTGTGGAGTTTAGGCACGTGAGGCATGGCCATAAATTGGTTGGGTTATGGAAATATTCTTTCCTGGAACTGGTAGACGTCTTTCAGATTGAGTTTTGATGCCTCAAATTGTCTGAGAATGTAGAATCACGAGTTGTTCAATTCAGGATTTTAAAGCTCTTCCAGAATCTTAAGATAGACAATGGTCTGTAAAAAAAATGAACGAAACTGCCAAAAAATGAAACTTTTTTAAAGCTTTATGTATGGAAGCTGTACTGCATTCGAAAGGATGAGAAGTAGAGAGAGAGAAAGATGTTGGAATGAATCATCACAGCTCTTGCAGTATGCTCGTATCTTGGTAAGGCTACAGATAGCTCTCTCTCTCTTACTTATTTGCATAGGCCTTATAAGGTTGAGGTAAAGGTCGTCTTGTCTTGGCTTCGGTTATTTTCTTTGTGCTGCAGACGAATTATGGAGTGTTGGAAGCCCTAAAAGCTGTTCTTCTTGTTTCCTCACACGACATGACCCATGGCACTTCCAAGGGAAAATCATAATTTAAAAGATTCTTTCCCCTTTTCTCCCCAATCTGTTATTAGGTGTTAATAACTCCAAGGAAAAATACGAACATGGCTGTTCGACCTTAGGCAAAAAAGGCAATAGCCACTAAATAAAAGAAACTTTGTCTTAAAAGAAAAGTTACAAAATCAAATTTCACATGATGCTTGTCTTCCCGTCATAGGTGAAGTAGTAATTAAGGTATTACGTACATTACATTTTTTTTTTTTTAAAAAAAGACTCCAACAAACCGCACTGTCGTAATGGCCCGCAACTGCGCGTCTGGAAACAGTGCTGCGAACAGCCGTGCGAATAGCCGTAATGGTGTTTCGTAGTGCTGTTCCCAGACGCACAGTTACCGGCCATTGGACGGTACGGTTTGTTGGGGTCGTTTTTTTTTAAAAAAAACATACTGTACATAAATTTGGAAAAAATCGGATTACGTGGCTTGGTGCCGCCACAAACATATCGAGAGCTTTTACAACTGTTTGAAGCACGGGAGCGAATAGTAATTGTAAAATGTGCCGTAAGTCACGCCTTGACACTTCTGTGACGTCATGACCCAAATTTTGTATGTCAATAGCTCGAATTCCGACTGTTCAAACACGGTAAAGAAAGTTCAACGTTCTTAGAATAGTATAGCCTACAAAGTTCCATGAATGATCTAATACGTGATTGGAGGTGGGTATTGCCCCTTCCAGAATAGTTCCGTTTGACTTTGTCGGCTATCGGTTACATCACCGAAGAAGATTGCCTAGCGTAGAAGGAATAGGTGGGGTTTCGTATTGAGTGGAGAATATTTATACACGACGGGTTACGTCTTCCCAAAGCTCGCTTTGCTGAAATAGAAAGAGCTGCAAGGATTGGCTTCCGAGCAAAGGTCTCCTATAAATAGTTTCTTAATCATCTTGTTCTAAAATGGGCTCTCTTCTCGCGCTTTTTTGTATTAACTTTTTTTTACATGAAACCTTTTTTCCGCCGTTGCCTGAAGAAACGGAATAGTGTAATGTAACGGTGCTTGATAGCGCTCACATGATCAATGGGTCGCGTGTGTGGATTTCGACCCAAGATTCTCTTTCTCATTTCTCAACTCAAACGCTAGGTGATGACAAAGATATGGACTCTTGATGAAACCTTGATATATGGCGTGATTTTGGCGCGCAACAGCCAACAAAAATACTGAAACAAAATAAAAAGTAAAGTAAAAATAAGATTGGGAAGCCACTTTAGGAAACCAAAACGTGTTCTGTAGATGTATAGACCGCCCATATGGGGAAGTTCTTTTTGATTTGTAAAGCGTCATATACGTGAGAGTTAACATGGGGTCTCAGTATCTCCTCCGGTTTGGGGGGTTAATATGGAGCTGCTTTTTGGTTTTATTTTTCCTCCGTAACCAAAGGCAAGCACACACACGGATTTCTTGGAAGTTGGCAGTAAGAGTTTTATCGCTGTATGCCCTACAAGGAAATCTGTATACGTGTATGTTATGTTCTTTGCTGTCCAGGCCAACCAAACCAGCCACTCTTGACAAGATTGTATATAAAAGCTGCATTTCGCCTTACAAGGAAACGATAGCTTTAAGCCAGGATGAGAAGCTTCCCCCTTTTTCTCAGGTGCCTTGTTTTTTTTGTTTTTTTGTCCCAGCCTGCTCCTTGGCTTGTGTACCTCATTTGCATCTTCCCACGACGATAGAGCTGAAGTTGGGATAGATTTTTTCCCTTTTTTTAAAAAATAAAATATTCCTTAGATGTGTCTCTGGTGTTTCGAATAGGATTCCAAACACGTGGCGCATTTTTTACATCTTGTAGAGAGGAATGTGTCTGATCCTTTTGGGTGTTTTTGTTTTCTTGAAATCCTTGAGCGATTTTTCTTAGAAAGCTTAAAGGTGTGTTTTGGAGAGCGAAGAAATTGTCTGGCCAGCAAAGTGTTAAGTAACGTTCGGAATGCGGCGAGGTGCTGAAAAGTATTGCCAACATTTCTGCGGGGAATATTTATAGGGTTCGTTTTGGCAGAGCAAAACGTTGGCTATGGGTGTAAAATTATATGAAAATTAAGGCGATGTTTAACGACTACTGTATGTATTAAAAAACGTGGTCTGGATTCTTGTTTAATTTTAATTTTTTTATGTCCTCCCCCAAACAGGCGGACGGTGAAGATGAATTAAAGAAGCGGCAGCTCATGGAACTGGCCATTATTAACGGAACGTACCGGGATTCGTCATGCAAACTCCCCTCAGCAGCCAAAGCGTCGGATATTCTCAGTTTATGTGAGTTCCCTGGCTTTTCACGAGATATTTAAGTCCCACAGGTGTGGCTGAATACAAGCAAAGAATGCCAAAAGTGCGCCGTGCCTCGGGTTGCGCACCGGAGAGAAAAAGAAAAGCCAGCACGACGGAAGGATTAACGTAGGAAATAAACGTCCGCTGTTAAGAACAGAGTTACGAGAAAATGAAGCCAAATTAGAACATGCTCTGGTCCGGTCCAGTCCCGAGATTAACTTTTCAGACTGCCGAAAGCCCACCCAACATTGCAAACTTATTTTCGGACTCTTTTGCAGACATCGAGTGGTTCGTTTTGACTTTGTGCACGCACGTTCCAGAAAAATTACCTGCGAATTTTACGACTCATTCTACTGGGAGTAGAAATATTCGTAAAGTTCGGAGCAAAAATTACATTTTTATTTCTTCGGTACGAGATAAAGTACGAGATATATTCAGAAATATTCAGAATATTCGTAATTTTTAAAAGCATTAAGAATTCTAAAAAAATCTTTCAATTTGACAGTAAAACGCTATATTTTTTCACGGAGTCTGTACATTTTGTTACAAGGTATTTACAGAGATGTTAATGCTTGAAGTTGTTCAAATTTGCTAATGAATGAATGTATTTTTGTTCCATTTATTTCGTTTCTAGTTCCGGGCCTGGCGCAGTCGCTGCGGAATCAAGGCGCTCCATTAGGCGCACCTTTGATTTTGTCACCACGAATGACTGTTCCAAACTCAGGTGGAATGATGAACGGCTCGGCTCCTCCTCCGCTCATTTCTCCGGCTGAAGCTGGACTTTTGTACTCGCCATACGCTGCGGATTATTCCAATTATGCGGCCGCCTTGACGTCCAATATGTTGGCGGAATATCAAAACGCAGAACATGCACATGCGGGTGGGTTGTTTGCACGATAATTCCGGGTTATTTTTTTAATTTTCGCCAAAGCAGCAAAAACAAGCATAATAATAATTTCGCCAATGCCTTTAATTTTTTTGGCAAAACAACCCAAATTTCTCCAAAAATCTTTCTGATTCACCTTAGCTTCTTCTCTTTTCTATGGCTAAGGTTGTCTATGGGGCTTCTATTTGTTATTTTTCAAACAAGTTTTGTTTTTAGATTTGGTTATACCTTATAGCTTTTTTGACCTTGTTTTTTCCCTATAGTGGGCTGGAAATTTTCCGTTCCTTACCTGCCCCAATCACCATCCCCTATTCTACTCTTATCATGAGGAATGATTTGCATCCACCCAAACTTGCAAACCAGCGCCGAATCAGTGCAATCTATATGGTGTCATTTTAAAGCAAAAAAAAAAACGCAAAAAATACTCCGATTTGTTTTGGAGCTGTATGTATTAAGCTTTAAAGCCACTTTTTTCTGGGCTCTTTGTGCAATACTTCTGTCCCGGTTTTATTTCTTCCTCTTGCGGTTATATTTGCAAAATAAGAAAAGTTTGTTGTTTTTGCACAAAATAAGAAAAGCTCTTCAACTCACTTGGCGCTATTTTAATATAATTAAGTACTTCTTCGGGCGGCTTTGGGAACTTTTTTTCTGTATCTGTGTGTGGTTGCTCAGCAATTGGGCTGATTTGAATCATTCCACTCAGCATGATAACACACACAGCGTTTTACACAAACACACACACCTTTAATCGCATCCCTCTCTTTCCCTAAAAAAAAAGATCTTACAGGCTATTTTTCTGTTTTTGTTATTTGGGTTCTGATTCTTCCCAATCATGAATTTCCCCTTATTTTTGTATTTTCTTAAGTTTCGCTTCTAAACCGTTTTTTTCCCCAAGCCCACCTTATCTTGTACAGTTTCCCCCCGTACATGTTTGAGAAGGAGAAAAAACAGGATTCTGTTCAATGTCCAGGTTTATATATTATACATATAATTAGGGTTGGTAGTTTTTAAAAAGAGAAATGAATCTATTGGAGCGAACATTATGTGTGACGAAATGTCCAGGGGTTTTTCAAGTCCGGCCTTGCAGATTTTTTTTTGGTTTTCAGTTGTTTTGTTTCATTTTTTTTTATCGTAGAGGGTTTCTTATTGTTCGTTTGTATGGCTTTTATTGTCATTTACGTCAGCTATGTTTGGGTCCCATTCAAGGCTACAAAAGCCATTCTAAAAGCATGTTGAAATCGAACATTTTCCCTGTTTCCCAATTTTAGACTCGGTATCAAGTGGCCTAGCAGCCTTTAGATGGCGTTGCCGTCCTTTTAGTAAAGAAGGGGATAAAACGTGGCTGACGTTAAAACGCATATCATTTATCTTATGTTTTAAGGATATAAAGAGAAAAAGAAAAAGGCGAAAATTTCGTTGTCCTAAAATGAGCGCGTATGTGTGTGTGGCCCAACTAACTAACGTTGTGATTCCTGACGGTGGTTATTGTAGGCAGCATAAGCGGCGCCGGAGCCGGAAAAGTTCGGCGGCCCATGGCTCCTCTCCGAGAGCACCCTTACCAAAGGGCCGGTGCGGGCGCAGGCTCCTTGTCGTGACTACCCTTTCCAACTGATTGACTGACTTACCAACTCCACACCACCAACAACCAAATTCGCCCTCTTCCTTCAGAGGTTGGTCCACTAACTTTTAACTATTACTAATAACACATTTTGAATGCTTAAAAAATTCTCGTCGAAGAAGATGCACAGTAGCCATTCTTTTTTTTCTTTAATTACTTTACTTTAAGCAAGGTAAAAATTAAAAGAGATTCCAAGAGCGTATATCAACCCGAGTTCATATGGCACTTACCATTCTCAGTTTGATTCCCATTAATGTAATAATCACTAATTCCGTAACTCGAATAACTCTGAAATTTTGAACATTACTTCGTAAAACTACTTAATAATTAAGTTTCAGTTTGGCTCTGCATGAATTAACCTAAGTGGTCAAAACCAGCAGATTTATTTGCTTGACAGTCAAAACGTCAGAACTTGAATTGACGAATGTTAATCGTGCCTGACTTTCCAAAACAATCCGCTTTGTCCCCTTTTTTGTATGATTTCGAGATTCTTTTTTGTTGGAAGTCTTTGGAACTATCATTTAGGGAATGTGTGGTACAGATATTTTATTTTTTGTATTTTTTTTTAAACAAGAAATTTTATCGTGTTAAGTCATCCCATATGCCCTTTATGATGTGTCTTTACGTCCAGTGCCATATTGCGTATTTTACTATAGTATTGATTTGGGTGTTTCTGTATTTTTTTTTTTCAATTTAGTGTTTTTTTAGTCTTCATAATTTCGCCATCAGGTTGTGCAATTTTTATTTCGCGATTTTTAGACATTTTTTTATTATTTCATTCTATTTAGAGGAAGGGTTAGGGACAGCTGCAAGCGCCGGCCGTGACTTTTTGCCCATTTATTTCTGCGAAAAACGAGTATTGTACATAATTTATATATTGAAGAACCAAAAAAAATTATTTCAAGTTGCGTAAATAAAGAAGAGAAAAACAGTTTCAATTATACATGCGACTGATTTTGATTCCATTTATGAACGAGGAGAACCGACTTGCGATGTGGGATTCTTCCAAAAAAATTCATCTATTTTTGTGTAATTTTTTCTTTTAAAAAATCCTGTTACATAACTAAACTAACTAATCACGGCTGTTGTTATTTTAACACGGGCTTGCTTGCTCAGCTGTTCTACCTTGGGATATAATAACTGTGGTACTTTTCCTAGTCACTTAGTCTCAGAATTTTTTTTTTGGGAGCTATTTTTTTAATTGACAAAAAATTGCTATATTGTTTTCCAATTGACCAAGTAATGAATACTAACCTGTGGTTTTTTGTTTCTTTTTTTCTTCAACCCTTCAGCGTCCCGTTTTCACCCCTATGACAACAAAAATTCCTGACCGAACCGAAACCATTCTCTCTCACCTGTAGGTGCGTATCGCTTCCCTGTAGTGCTGCTGTTGTAGGAACCTCCTACTTTTGTAAATTATGCACGGCCGACTCCTTCCTGCAGCACACACATAGCCATTTATTCATACTTCGCTAGCCAAAAACTAACCGGGCCTTGGGGGAAAACAAAAACAAAAAAAGCGCACACGAGAAAAAAAATCTTAACAACAAACAGCAACAACAAAAATTCTCCTCTTCACAATCCATATTGCGACAATCTTCAACTGTTGGTCAGTCTTGTGTCTTGATGTAACCGTTTGATGTGTTTTTCAGTTCGTCGTGTTTATTGGGCTTGAAAGCGATGGTGATTGGTTCAGTTTTTTACCGAACAAAAGATCGCCTGATTTTTCCCCATTATTTCTTTTTGTTGTGAGTTTTTTTATTTATATTTTTTTCGGAATGGTTTATGAGCCATAATTTAATTGCCATTGTACAAGCATTTCGTAGATCATCAAGAGGCCTAATTCTGAAAATACGGTGCCAAAATGCTTAGTTTTGGCAACAGCAGCTCTTTTTTGTTTTCTTTAAGTTAGTTTGTTAGATTTCTTTATTTTTTTCTGAGGAGGGGAAGGGAGTTGTATAGTGTAAGTTTCTGTTTCATTTTTGCATACTGGTAGTTGCCGTAATGAGAGCGAAATCTCCCGACTTAAGCTTTAGTTGATTTCTTATTTTTGTGTCGGTGAAACGGAGAATCTCTGGTTCTATTAACGTCCACTATGAATGTCAAATGGTACTTAACATTTACTTAAGCTTAAAAAATTATTTTTTGGGCAAATCACGCCAGTGTTTCTGGTGCCTAATTGACGTTATTGGAGAGACATATGCAACGTAAAATTTTTTCATTTGGTTTTTAAGGACGTAATTTAATTTGTGTAGCTATAAAACATTTTTTTCCGTTTTTTTGTTGTTGGTGGCGGCCATCTTTTTTAGGGCTAAAGAATTCTCTATGGAAGTTATAGTTCTTTTTGGCAACTATAGTAAGTGGCCTTTTTACCATAAAAGTGCCTATTATGTTTACGATACATGTTTTTTTTGTTTGTGAGAGCCTGACAATCGATGTAGTGCCTTAATATTGTTACGTCATACAGTGCCATAATAGTGGACCTTCTTTCGATGCCAACGTTATGCAGTGTAACTTGAAGAGTTGACAAAGAAATTTGGGTCGTCTTACCTGTCAAAAGACTTGTTCAAAGTGTTTTTTTTTTCAAAACCAGAAGTTAATTTTCTTGCAGATTTAAATCCTGCAGTGTTTTATTTTGCTTGGAGATTTACATTATTCTCGCAGAAGCTGAATTACTTGTAGATTTGCAAATAAAGGACACACCATCCTTAGTGAAAGTATTTTTCTGTTTTCCAAAATTGCTTTGGGAGTAATATAATTACTATGAACGTGAAAGGCAACTTCCAATTTTCAACTCGAGTGACACTGTTTGTCATTCTTTCTGCAGAAAGTTTAAGGCTCCCGTATACCTTAGCTCGGTATAGGCGCTTAGCATGGGGAATTTCGGACCACTTTTTTGAGAAAACCAGAGCAT
>JAGJRP010000929.1:0-25873 GCA_022832235.1 Lepidurus couesii | reverse complement strand
ACCACATTTAGGTAACAACTCCCCTATATAAGATTTCGGTAATAAAAAATTACCGTTCTAGCGCTTGCGGTTCCGGTATTTTTTTTCCAACCTAAAATCGGTCGAAAATTTTTATACAATGATCTATTTAATGATATTAAATATGAGCCTTTTCAACCCATATAAACTATATATTTTTTTTCCAATTTAATAGGGGCTTGAGCATAGCTCGTTGCCTCTTCTTTATTGACTATTACTTTTTTTTTAGTTACACAGACTTTCGTACCAGGTAACTATATTTTTGATTCCACATCAGAAATATTGTATATAAAACTATTGAAAGAATGAGTAAAAACTTGATCCGGGTGTGGGGTATTTTTTTATACCGTCTTTTATTGAACAAATCTGGGTTGGCTATCACCAAAATGATGACACTCTAACAAGCCTATCACTGTATTTTCCTTCCCGTAAACGCAAGTTGTGCGATAAGAAGTGGATAATCAATCCTGGACCGCTCTCAATTTCTCATACCGTCCCATCATCTGTTGATCTTCTGTTTAACCAGTTAGCGAGTCTTCGCAAAATATTTGCCAATATTTTGCCAAGCGAAAATTTTTGCCAAAAGGCCCATTTGCCAATTTTTCCTGAACCGATTTCAGGCAACAAGAAAAGGGTATAATTTTCAACTCACCCTTTTTCTTAATTTCAACACCCCTTTTTTCTCTACCAGTTCGGTTTCCAATCTGCAAAAAAAAAAACAATCTGTAAAATAAAAGAATATCCTATTCAGAAGCAATAGAACGAGCGTTTATTTTCAGTGTACAAAATTGTTTCAAATCTCTTAAAACATCCTAGAAGTACACTAAACATCCGACTCCCTGACCATTTCGCCTGCGGGCACACGCTCACCTTCCTTACCTACATTCCAACCGATTGCAAGCATCCCCCTGACCAATGCCCCTTCAAGGCACATACGCACGAATTCAACAAAACGCCGCACAGGTGCGTGTGCAAGGGGCCAAAGGTAAAAACTATTCAGCCAGAGTCAATTAGCTATAAGCTTAGGGCCATCGCCGGCCGTCTGGCGTCTCCTTCCAAAGATTTAATACACACACTTGCCTTATACCTCCCGAACCAACCAATCCTCCAGATTCCTAACCGTACTCCTAAGGCCCGGGTAAACTAAAACCTGCTATAAAAAACCTATTATTTTTTTTTATATTTACCCTCAAAAAACGACCGGAATGCCGTTTTTTTGGAGATAAACTTGGGGGGGGAGAGACTGTAATGTACTCAAATACTGGCTGACCTTTGTGGAGCTGGTCATCGTTTTTTCAGACACTTTAAACCCGGGAACAGGTTTGTATATTTCTCTGTGCGGTTTGGTGTAAAGGTAAAAGAAAAACTGCGTCTCTAAACACGCCAGGTAAAAAGACATGTTAAAGTCTTCGAGTTGGCGATGCAAATGTGTACAGTGATAAGCATCGTCTTCCACTTAATACAGTATTCCAGAACGCACGTAGGCAAGCATGAAAAGCCGACAAAGGTCATGTCAAGCGGACATAAATTCGCGGGAGTGTCGCGTGTTCCTTAGTCACCCCAAAACTTGTGTGACTATATACACTCTGAGAGTTCCCGAAACCCGCTATGCTATCTGTGTTTCCCATGTCAGTTTTCGTTCGCCTTTTTTTGGGCAGAATAACAATGAAATGACAAGAGCACTCTTCTTTGGATTTGCTTAACAAGACCCAATTAGGCAATACAGTAACCCTGTGATTTGATATGTTAAAGCAAGCAGTGAGTAAATAACGTAGGTACTTGAGAAACCACAATATAAAGTGGAAATTAGCGACGCATGGTAAAAGATTCAAGCATGGGAGCTTTTGATTACGTGTTTCCCAGATTAAAATCCGATTCAAGTCAAGCCATCCTTATCGAATTCCCCACTTGTCAATCTACAATGTCGTTTCCTCCTAAACTGCCAGCATACTACTATACTTTGGAAGGTTTAATTCCAAATTTCCCAGGTAATATTGGAAACTTTGAATAGCATAATGTAAGGCTCTGTGTGAACAGCTAACTCATTTGGTATGCAGAAATGTTCATCCCCGGGAGCTGGGGAGTTGTTAAGGCCTGTTTAGTAAATAGTTTTTCACAATGGTATCTATATGGGCCTCGGGGAGATATGCTGTAAGTAAAATTCCCTAGTAAAACTGGCTTTTAAAGGTTCTCGGAAGTCCTACAGCGAAGGTTTGTCTCTTTTACGAAAGAGCGAGTAAGAACAACAAACATGATCCCTCCCCAAGAGCCTATAGGAGCAGTTTTATGCTGCATCAAAGCATAACGGAGTAAATGACACGGAACCGTGCTGCCTTTTGGTACTTCTGGAAAAGGCTCAAAGCGGTTTACCCCATCAGGGCTACCGATGTCTATAGGCCTTCATCGCCTGATTCCACTCTCGAGATTAAGGTCCAAAACCGGTCCTTACCGATACTTTCGGGCAAAAAGTGGGCCTGTACTGGAACACTTCCCAGTTGCAATTTTTGTACACATCAACCTGTTTTAACCGAGCGATTCTTCTTGTTCTTAGCTAAACTACGAAGTTATATTTAAAATCAATAAAACGTCGACTAAATTTAACATATTTAGTAAGTTAATACAAAAGTTCTTATTCGTAAATTGGCTCTAGTTATTGACTGAAATTACGTAATTTTCCCTTCTTGGCGTCTTTCTAAACGAAAAATATGCAAAAGGAATGCTTCTTGGCTTAAAAAACACTCAAGTCATCATTAGCCAATGAATGAGGAGAACGCAAGGAGCGCGGTGTTTTTGAATGTGGGGACCCCATAAACGTGGGTCAAGCCTGGCTTGTATAACCCACGAACCCCACTGCACCTCCCAAGCGTAAAAGTCCCGGACGGGAGGACAAACGTTCGCTGAACGCTCCCTATATATTCATTGTTGGGTTCTTTCCCAACGCAACGCAAGCTAGAGTACGGCTAGCTCACTTGGTTTCCGCATTTCCTCCTTTTTCAGTCACAAGATACGAAGCATTCCATGAAAACACAAGCCGATGCCCAACCAAATTCTCCGGGGTCGCTTATGCTACATATTCTTACCAAAATTTCAGACAATAACCAAAGCACATAAATCTTCCAATTTTAAGCTCTGACGTTGCAGGTGGAGTTTCTGTCACAAAACAGTGCCCCCTTTTTCGTAACAGTCTTCTTCCATTTTAAAAACAGCCGACGTTACCCTGGATGGTTACTGGAGCGAAGGTCCTATAGCTGACTACATAATGAGTCCCTATACCACCATGTCAGTGTGACATACCGTTACTTCGCATGGCCTAAAGAACGCATCCCTGTCCATAAAAACCGACATACGGTAATCGACACAGGAAGCGTGCTTGGTGTTATCCCAAAAGGAAACCAAAGACGGCTTCTTAAATTTGGGGCATTTCCGAGTCTGACCAAGACCTTTTGACGAGACCTTTTTCCCATAACAATCGGGAAGGACTGTGATGCATGTCCTGTCCTAGAAACTTTTGGCGCATTCTGGCCTGAAAATTGTGCGAACGGTCAGTCAAGTGAATCAATTTACCGTCACGGGTGACCGAGTCCCGTGTCGATCCCTTATGACCAAGACGAAAAGCAAGCATCACGCCAGGCTGGGTCCAAATCTCTTACACCATTTTCCAATTTCCAAGGTCCAGTTTCTTTCTTACGACCGTCCAGAAAATTCGCACATCGTCACTCGCATCTTCCCAGAAGAAAAAAATGCCAAAAAACTTCCCAGCCACTTCCCCACCTCTCTCACAAAAAAGGTTAAAAAAAACTTGTATTGCATGACAAAAGAAAGGATTCCCTGGGTCTCAAACAGTTATGCAAGTGTCAGCTAACGTAAATCCGAGTTCCTAGAATGGAACTAACATACATTCCAACTCTCAGGCATTGGATTTTACCATAATTTAAGGACGACAGTGACAATGACATGACATAAAACGCTTATGCCAATCACAATGGGGGTTTCCATTACAAGATATGGATACTTTATAATAGCCACCCTTTTATCAATCAAGGATAGCTTTATTAGGGTTTCAGCGAATCGTGTGGGCTTTTCCCAATGACCAAACAATCACAACAAGTTGGCTCTATAACGACTATAACGACTAGGGTTTTCAACGCAATTCCCAATGACCGCACATACAGTCTCTTCCGAAAAAAAGCAGGCCAAAACCGCACCTTCAGCACTCGGTATCGCATTCCTATCCCCCGAGAGAGTTCATCGCTGACAATAACTCTATATGCCAGACACGGAAAAGTGATGAGACAGACTTGCTATATACCCAGGACCTGTTGTGCGAGTACTGGTCGAGCGAACCTCCCCGGTTCGGACGCAGTGTCGAAAGGTGTCAATGCCCTCCAAAAACTCCTTCCTCTTCGTCTTGCCTGTTGAGTTTGATCCGTGCCTATGCTCCTCCATCACAATAATGAATATCTCCGTTGCGTTTCCTCTCTTCAGACATTCCACTCGAATCCCTCGAACCATCTCCCCCAAACTCTCGAAATTCCTGTCGTCGACCCAATTATCACTTTACGATTTCTATATAATTGGACAGTCGTCGAATAACACCGTCGCGCAGACCACAAAACCTCCCCTTTATGTCGATGGGTGGGCAATAAGGATGGGACGATAGAAGAGCGGAGAGCCCGTTATGTGTGGTGTGTGCTGGCGCGTATGAGCCCGAGCTTAATTTTTTTCTTATTTCTTTGGTCAGGAGCCCAAAGTCTTCGCCTGGACTTGAATGGTGTTCCGCCTATGCAGCAGCAGCTGGGGAAAAATACCGGGTATAAGGTATCATTAGTAGGTAAGGTAAGGTAAAAGGCCCGTCTTCCCTTCGCCCCCGGAAGCTTCGTTTTGGCCGCTTGGCGCAGCGCCGAACTTGGGAGAGAAAACAAGATGGCGGCGTGGCTTCCCTTCACGGTCAAGGTTGGCTGGCATAAAGGGACTCGGGGGGATGTGGAGCTTCTTCCTATCCTAGATGGATAGCGTTGCGAAGTTAGGGTCTTCGACGCGCTAACCTAGCCAAGGAGTATCCAGTCAGTCCTTACCTGAGCGTCTTACCTGGCGATCATACACACATACAGCTCCCTTCGGTGATTGCTCGTCTGCTTTTGCGGGCTGTTTTCTTGCTTAACGGAGAACTTTTGACAAAGTGTTGGAGTACGTGTTTTAAAGAACCCCCCTTCACAGAGCGAGGTTTTAACAAGGTTCCACTCATACAAGCTTACAAGTGATCTACAAGCTTACATTTCCGGTTCACCGACCAAAACAGGGTTCCAAAACTTAACTTCCTAATAGGATTATCGACGCATGCGTGCAAAAACTAGGTAAGCCATTGAACACATTGTCTTTAATGTTTCTCGACTCTTCACTCCTTAGCATTCAGGGAATAAACTAAAGGTTCTTATAGGGAATAAGAGTTTAAACTCGATAAAACTAAACATCTATCTACGAATTTTAATAATACTGGAAGATCAAAAAAGATTCCAAACCACTAGAAGTTAACTTTGGTAACGTAGTTTGATTTAATAGATCTCAGGAGTTTTAGAACTACAGGTAGTTCACCCTTGGGAAAAAAAATTAAAAAACAGGGACATCATTAGGTATATTGCCACATGTTTTGGGGCCCAGGCATGTATATATAATGAAGACGCACAATTTCCGCGCAATAAATTTTCGCCGACCATATTATATAACCGGTTTTCTTGCGGGTTTCCAAAAATCGCACCGAGTCAAAAAACAGTAAATCTCTTACTACATGACCATCACCGAAACGCAAACCACTGTCATCTTCCTGTATTATCCTACAAAATCCCTGGTCAATTTGCGCCAAATTACCGAGGCAAAAACTTGTTTTTGCGGTAATTCGCCAAATTATCCCTAAGTTTTCCACATTTTTCTTTTTGAAAAATTTATCCATTCTCATTGAATATTTTTTCATCACTTTCTTCCAAGTTTAACTTTCGTCTTAAGTTTAATCTTCGTCTAACTTTCTTGACTCGAAATTTTTTTCTTTACATTTGCAAATTTCGATCCATTTTCTTCCATTTTGAAGAAATTTTTTTACGAATATTCTTTTGGGTCCATTTCTGTTTTATTTCCCTCTATTATTTTCATTCCAAAATTCATCCCCCATCGCCATTGCAACAATAAAACGCATAACACTGCAATGACATCAAAGCATATAAAAACTGCACAGAAAGATACAAGTTAAACGAGGTAATAACGGAAGGTTAAGTTCTGCTCATAACCGGACTGTGGATAGCGTAATAATGGCCTGAAATAGAACCCCGGAAGAACCGAACTTTCCCTCAAAGTCAAGGGTACAAATGTTTGGAAAAACGCGCTGAATCGGAACACGAGTTCGTCAAACTTGCTCTATACTTGCGCCATATGCCGTCTGCATCATATTTCTATTCATTCTGAAGCAAATCAACACTGAAATCTCGCCAGAACCCGAATACACCAAAGTAACAGCTGTTAGACTGTCTATCTTTCCTTATCCCCTTTACTAGCGTCAACACTAACAAAATTTAGAACTCCTACACCTTAATTATCCTAATTTTTTCCTTCTTTTGTCTTTTTTTTAATTCTTTACATCTAATGCCAAGAACCTGTTCACTGCCTGCGCCGTTATGGCATTTTAATACCGATGTGTTTCCTTACATTTTTGTTGTTTTATTTCGCTCATAACGGGGCCACTTTTAGATCGAAACAGGCGATATATAACGTTATAAAAGAAACCACAACTTGAAATTTTGGGAAAGTGGAGGCGTTCCATCCCTATCGAAATCTTGACCAGAAACTTTTTTAGTTTGGGAGGGAACACACTCATACACATACAACATGCACTTTAATCGCCCAAACGATAAACAAGTCAACTTTTGCCCATTTGGGTTTTTCGTATCCCGTTGCTTCTTTATATTTTAAATCTTTTCTCCCGTTTTTTCGCTCACAATACCGATCAAGATAATCGAACGGATCTAGCACACACAAACACTTCTTCCTACACTATACGCGCAGTACTTTAAAGCGCTCCTTCGCAGATTTGGTAGAAACCTTTTAACCAAAAAACAAAACAAAGAAAAGCCGCTGGGCCTTTTCTTTCCCGTATTAGGAATTATACTTTGTTGCCTTGCACTTATTTGCATATTTGAAGAGCCTGGGTCCCTTCTTTGGAGGCAGAAATGGGCATAAATACCTCTCCCTCTGGATGGTAAATCTACAGGCACACAAACCCAAAAGAACCGGAGAGTCCCGTTAGAAACCTTCTTCAACTTGGATCAGCACTACACAGGCCTCTTATTAATGAACCTTTACCACCTTATGTATGAACCTTGTACCGTTCTGAAGGTTAAAGCCTGTATACTTGCGAAATAACGCTTTACAGCGACACAGAAACCCTAAAGGCAGACGATGGACGATGAAAGATCCGAAGATTAAGTGATGATGTGCAAACACGCCTTAATAGTTATCCTTTGGCAAAACTTTAAGTGGGTAGGAAGCTTTTGAGCAGATTTCCATCAGTTTGGCGTTTACTTTAGCTTGGCATCTCTCTCGCTTGTGAAATGGTCACGGTCAGCGACTTTTACTTCTCAAGCGAGTGATCGGTGTGGAAAATAGACCGTCCGTTATGTAACACTTAGGCCTGGTTCACACACAAACACACACAGACACGACGGCCAATGTCCTATCTGCTTTTGAGAACCTTTTACAGGTTCGCTCGAACGATTACTATAACCGTATTATGGGAGCACATTGGCCGTTGCGAACGTGACGTCACACGAACTTAACGGTAGAAACTCGCTTCAGTGTTTTGATTCGCAATTTAGTCAGTCTTCTTCTAGTTCGCGATGACTCCCAAAAATAAACGCTCTTAAACATTATGCAGTCAATATATCCTATTCCTGACGTCTTTCGTTGTATCGCTCGTTAAGCAAACTTGCGTTTTGCGATGTTATAAAGTGCAGGTTATTAAATTTTGTAAAAATGTTATTTTGTAAAATAAAAATTATACTCTTCGATTCTCTACGATTTTATAAAACATTGTGTTAGTGTCTAACTTATATCCTTTATTTTGATAGTTTATTTGGTGCTGGAAAATTAAGATATTTAAAGATACTATATTTAAGATTTTTAAAGGTCTTATAACCTTATCTGTAATGTCCCACACTTCTGTTAAAGTGGGGATGGTGGATGGGTGTTATGTTGCGAGATAATTGAAAACAAATTGTTGGTGTTGCCGATTGTATTGTATACATGGAACTGCTTAAACATCACAACTGCCTGCCTAAAAGGCAAGGCTTCACTCGCGCATCTGGGATGGATTGCGAACCGCGAATGATGGGACACTACACCTTATCGATGTAATTCTAAAGTTGAAATAATAATTTTAAACAGTGAAGTTATAACTAGTTTAGATATGGGCAAGAAAGATAGCAAAATCTGGAATTAGAAACTTGTGAGAACTTTCTAAAGAGTAAATTGGTTTGTTTTTAACGTTTTGTTTCGAACGTTTTTTCCCTTTTTCTCTTCGGATAACGTAATAGCGTGCATGGGTAGTATGAGTTAAGGTCCTTTTGGTTTTTTCGTAACCAAAAGGACATAAACAAGCGAAATGGTTTGGAAAGTTCCATCGTCGTGGTGGAAAAGGCAGCGTAAACGGTTCTGTTTTTCCGCCATTCCATTAAAACTTCCCGCGAAGGAAAAAAATCAAAATATTGGAAACAACTTCCTTATTCAGTTTTAGCCCCAAAGAAAAAAAGAATCTTTATTGGTCCAGGATTCCGGAAATGCCTCTTTTCTACGTTATTTATTTATTTGTTTTCTCCCCGAAAACAATAGAAATTCTTAACACATTAAACCGTTAAGTGACACGGTTTTTTCCTATTAAACTCTGTGTCAAAACTGTATGCTAATGGTAGACTTCCTTTTGTTGCCTATTATGCCATTTAAACAAGAACAAGTCCCTCAAGGGGCCCCGCACGAAAAAAAATAAATATATATTTTTTTTTAACTTGTATTTAGGGCACACGGAACGAATATCACGGAAATGATGAAGAGTCGAGGGACTGGTCCCATCATGCAGCAGCTTTGGTTCTTCTTCACTCTCCTCACAATTATCCAGGTAAGTTGCTGTTGGAAACCCCAATTTTTCTCGCTAATAAAAAATATAACGCATGACTTGACGATTTACTGGGACTTTTTATGGCTATTGCTATCAGCGATCAATGCGTAACGAAAAACATTTAAGAAGGAGAAAAAGAATAACCTCGAACATCAATTGTTCCGTTTCGTTTTTATACTGCCGGTCATGACGATGCAATATCTGGTGAAAATGACCTTTGCCATCGTTTAGTTTCCCTAACTAGTCATCATTAACTTTTTATCTTTGGTTGACCTTTCAACTTTTAACACCCGCCAATTTTTACAGCTTGTCATCTCGTGCGTTTCTAAAGACCTGAATAACTTTATGAATTATATTGTTTATAGCTTTATACATTATTTTAAAATTTTGTATGTGTGCTTGTGTAGAGGAGTTATTCACAAGGGCCGCCTAGCGGAGACCCGTGGCAACAGGAAAGACCGCCGAATATGCCACAGATCAAACACTTGGAAGTGATGTGTTCGAAGGATCATATGGAAGTCCAGTTGGCCTTCGACAAACCGTTTTACGGGCTGGTCTTCTCTAAAGGGCAGTACGGGCAGGATCAGTGCGTCTATGTGCACCCAAAATCGGGACAAAGCGACTTCCGCTTCAGCATCATTTACAACGGATGCGGTACCAAGCCGGACAACCATGGGAAGTTCTATGAGAATACTGTAGTCGTCCAGTACGATGAAGAGCTCATCGAAGTTTGGGATGAGGCCAAACGCCTTCGCTGCGAATGGTACAACGACTACGAGAAAACGGCCACCAAGCCGCCTATGGTGATCGCGGACTTGGATGTAGTGGAACTCAACTTCCGAGGTAAGTTTTGTGTTTATTCACAATACAGTGTAGGCATGTATAGCGTAAAGTGTAAGCATTTAGTTCTGCAGACATACACACAAATCGATAGGAGATCCCCTCAGAAGATAAGGAGTAGAAATTCCCTTTGGGTCAAAAGTTAAAATTCGACTTTTTTTTACCGCTGGTTTTTCATAAGTTTCCCCGAATATCTCCGACAAGTTCGACGTGATGGATTAGTACCCCCCGCCTGCAGTAGCTTCCCCGGACTTACCCAACAAGTCCGCAGTAGAGTATATACAGTTTCGGCGCCTCGGTATGTTGAGCGCTGATTGATTGCCCAGATAGGTCTAGACTAGTTAACCAACCAGATAACGGGAATTCTACTGGCGAGAATTTCTCATGCAGGAACACCGTCTTCTGGCACAAACTCGATTTGTCAACGTATGAAAAGGCCAGAAAAAATAATCTTATAAATAATTAGCAGATTTCGGAATAAGGTTGGACTTTTTGTACAATTATTGCACTTCATCTAACACGTAATTAAAACAGGTTTAAAACTAGATTCTGAAACTAAAGAATAGCTTCACACCAATGTTGGAAATGAAAAAGTTGCGTTGTCTGACTTTGAAAAACGTGCTGTATGAACCGTTAGAGCGTGAGCCATGCTTGCGGCGCGATCCCGCGATGGCGGAAGAAGTTCGGCGTTGCGCTTGACTGTTTGCCCGCAGCTAAAAGCCATTTTTCCAAGTCCGATTAGAGTTGGTTAATCTCATGTTTTGATTTGTAGGTGACAATGTGGATTGCTGGATGGAAATTCAAAACGGCAAGGGCCCTTGGGCTAGTCCAATGACGGGCATTGTACCGCTTGGCTCCACCCTAACCATGGTAGTTGCCATAAACGACCACTCGGGTAAGCCATCACATTTATTTCTTAGAAAAAGACTCATTTTTTTAATGTAAATTCCACAACCATTCCATCTTGCGGTTCACAGGTGAATTTGACATGCGCGTCAAGTCCTGCGAAGCCTCCGATGGTATCAACCGTCCCATCTCGTTATCGGACGAACACGGTTGCGTTCTCAGACCGAAGATGATCTCCAAGTTCCTGAAGCTAAGGAGCAACGACGGTCGCGCTTCCGTTATGACCTACGCCTTCTTCCACGCCTTCAAGTTCCCCGATTCCATGCAAGTGCACATCCGCTGCAAAGTAGAGATCTGCCGCTTCGGCTGTCCCGAACATTGCGAACGAGTGCCAGCCGGTAACCGGGACCAGGCTACCTACACCAGCGAAGCACAAGCGTCTTACGCCGGTCCGCCTGCCGCTCAACCGGCCCCGCTTCCCGTCTCCATTCCCCCACCTCAGTTGCTTCCTCCCAGCTTCGCACCTCCCCCACAATACCCCGCACCACAAAACCAGGTACCGATCCAGTTCCAGTCGGGCCCGGTTTACCCTCAACGAAGAGTTTCGGATAATGCACCAAAGACCCTTACTCAGAAGCTTTCGCTCCCTAAGCCCCAACCATTGCCCGTAGCCGACCCTCTTATCCGGCGTGCGGACTCCGGCGACAGCCCCGACAAACTCGGGCTAGCGCCTCCACCTTTACCGCAACCCGAAGCGCAGGTTTTGGAGATTCCCATCCCGATTTTGAACACAAACCCCAGTCAGGCTCTTGAAAGTGCTCCCGTCTCACCAGTCCGCGTCTCCGTCCCCTTACCTACTGGAAAGGGCCAGAAGTACGGGGAGCGCAAAGACAACTTCCCGGATCACCCTGCAGGCAATTTGGGCGGTGGCCACAAGTTCCCTTACGGCCCGCGGAATCTCAACTTTGACGCCCATATCCACAACATCGAAGAGTTTTTGAGATACGACACTGTCCCAGCTGGCTCCCGTCAGCGGCAACGACGCTACGCCATCCCCCACGATAGACACGTCCGTAGCGCGGAACTCGGCGTCAAAGCCGGCTACGACGTCATCTCCGCTGTCGACTTGGCGTTCACTCCAAATACGACTTCCGACGGTGTGACCATCTTCCAAAGCCGGATCCGAGAAGAAGTCGTCTACGGCATTTGCTTACCCGCTCCAGGCTTCTCGGCTCTCTTTGTCCTGTTAGCCATGTCCGTCGTCATCTCGGTCCTCGTCGCGGCGTTCCTTTGTTACCATCGACAGCTCCAGAAACTTGACCACGAAGCCGCTTCGTTACCAAACATTCCGGCGCCGCAGCCTGTCCTCAGCATGCCGCTGAGTGCCTGGAACATGGTCCACTTCTTGCGTCCCAAACCCGCGTCACCGTTCCAGGTCTCCCCTCAGTGAAAGCCGACTGGCTATATCTACGTTCAGATCGCTCCCTCACCTTCTTACCCTTCTCAAGTCAGAGACTTCAAAATGCCAGTGTTTCTCCATGAACTGCGATGGGACCACCATTTTCGAGTATTAAACTTCCTTCATTCGCTTTTTTACGTTTTGACTTTACTATCGGGGCGGCGGTGTCGTCTATTTAAATAGCAAAAAGAAAAGAAATACCCGGGACCAAAGAACAAAAAACCTTGTTAGTTATGCAAATTTTCGGGACAAACTCGCTACCTACTATTTCGGCCAAGGGTTTTTCTCCAAATGAACTGTATCAATCGTGTGCGACATTGACATTCCTTTTTTATTAACTAAAGGGGTTTTTATTGGACGCCGAGGTGGAGTTTTAGGGGAAAAACGGCATTTCCCCCTTGTTATCATGTCTATATTATGTCTGTATACATGCGTGTGTGTTATGTGGTGGGTACATGTGGGCTATCCCATTTCGGGTACGGAATATTTTCTCATGCTGTGTGCTTAATTTATTGCCTGAGTGTGGAAACTATGAGTGGTGCGGATGGTATTCTTCTTAGAAAAAAAGTGTGCAATTCCAGGCATGCATGCTGTGGTGACGTCATTGCTCAACTTATCCTCTGTTAACCCCTCTTTCCTTCGTAAGTTGGTTTACGTCTAAGCGAGCACCAAATGTGTGTAAAACTGTCAGATTCTTACCAAGAGAGCAAGAAAGGGGCGTGTCCATTAATTTATTCGTAATTTATGTGTATCTCTCCCTTAGGCGAACGCCTCTTTTCACCAATCCTTATAACAATAAAAGCCAATTCATTCTCACCAGATTTTGAATTATTTCTTTTTTTAGTTTTAATGCGGGTGATACGCTCTCTAATATCATACATTATACCTTCAAGTAAGTGCCTACGTGTAATCCGTGGCACGTTTCCACGAATGCGATGCTCAAAGTCTCATTTACCGGATTTTTTGTCCGTTTAAGCAACCTTAACCAATTCCCTGACAATCAGGCACATCACTTTAATTTCATCCGAACTGAAAACGATGGCTAATTATAGAGAGGCCCCTCCTCTTTACGGTTAGCCTATAATAAGCTCCCAACAATGTTGGGGGATACCCAAAAGGAGTAGGAAAGGAAAAAAATATATATATGAAAAATTAACGTCCTGACGCCAAGGTATGGGGAAAAAAATTCAAGCACACATACACGCCTCTCTCTGGCTCTGTTCTAAGTTTTGCCGTTACAGCTGCTAGAGCAATGAAAAGCTATTTTTAAAGCTACCTGGGAAGACAGCCCGACAAACCTCTTGGCTTAGCAACGACGACGCCGTCGCACATTAAAGGCAAAAGCACAGGCACTGGTGTGTCGTTGCGTGTTGAAAGTGTGCTGCTGAGTTTGTGCCCATAACGGATAAATAGTGAGATCCTCACTTTGCCGAAAGCCCCAAACCCCCGACGAACGCTGTTTGAAGTGTCCCAAAACTGTCCAATATCGTGTAACCGTCGTCGTCACTCGATTTGGAGTGGATTGATTCGATTGGCTCCTGTGGTGTTTCTTTGAGTGAAATATAGTATTGAATGGATTGCAAGCGCTTGCAGTTCGAATTGATACCAAAACTGCGTTAAGAAGGCAAGGCAGACGTAAAAATAAAAAATAAAAGAGGATAGAAAATGGCATTGGTGCTCCTGCCTTGTGATTTGCCCACGTGGCCCACATTGCAGCGTCATTTAACTCATCTGCGCAGTGCTCAAACTACGACCCAGCTTTTGGAAGGCATGATGGCCATTTATCACTTATGCAAGTACGTCCGTATAGTCAGTCAACACTGTGCAAAATGTAAAAACGAGAGACTCAAAACTTTCGCCCACGAGACTCCCGGCGTTCTTCCAATTATGGGTCGTTTTATGATCCCGGGCTCAATTTTAATGTTTATATCTCTTTGCAAAAAAGGGGCACAGAGCATCTTGGCCAAAGAAAAAGAACGCGTTAATGTCCTCCTTTTTCTTAACTTTCAAATAAATAAATAAAAATAATATTCTTCCCTTGGCAGTCTCCGACCAAAATCCACTTGAAATTAAACTCGAAAAGAAGGAAGGGGGGGAGAACCCATTAAAAGATGTTATGAAGCTAGCTGCTGGTCTTTAAAACGTATAAACCTTTTCGGTTTTCATGCATGGTTTATAGATCGGCTCCCATACAGGAATGGTGACCTATGATCTTTTCACTTCCTGGAGTGTGTGTACTGTATATTGCCCATCACGGAACTCATCATGATCGGCAGCAGCCCCCGAAAGTCACTTGAATGCCTCGCCCCCTCCGGGCAATTGACCCCTTTAAAAAAAACTCTTGCAGATAAATTATTAACCCCGCGCTGTTTATGAAAAAGCCTTGAGAACTCGTTAAAGTACGGTCAACTTGGCAACAGCAATCCACTGCTAATGGAGATGTCACTTTTACCTCGCAAATTCCAGAAATTCCAGGTCCTTTTTGCACGTGTCCCATGTGTCAAAGGGAAGTTCCATGTGTTTACCGGCCCAAAGTCGAAATCCAAAGCCGGGTGTCATAGCCCTTCTCCGGCTTCCGTAAGGGCGCCTCTAACCGTCTACTAAAAATCACAAATGAAATGCTCAGGTCTCTAGCCGGGACTCGTTTCGTTACTCGCGGCTATAGTTTGGGTCAAGCATTCCCTTCGAAATTGGATGGGTTGCCGGAAGCAGTGGCATACAGCTCCCCCAACGCATAGCGTTACTCCGGCTTGCCCTTTAGGAAAACCTCTCAACAATAAAAACCTTTCAACAATAACTAATTTTAAATGTTTTTTCTTACAGTATTTCCTTAGATCCGGACGACGACAAGCCTGATCTCACCGTGTTTGACGGCCTTACCCGGTTTATGGACGAACAATGCACCCCTCTGGAACAGCGGCAATTTTTCGAAACCATTCTGCCGACCATGGCCGAATTCGCGCTCCGACTACGGACCTATAAGCCGCATCAAGGCCTGCATTACAGTCTGCAGCAGCACAGTTAAGTCCAACTCCACTTTTTTCCCCCTTCTCTTTAGACAGAAACCTCGAAGAATGTTTGACTTCCACAAGACACGCCGTACTTGGCCTGCCTTGATAATGAGTTCCGTCTTATGCCTGTAAGGGTCGGTTTGAATTTCACTCGGGGAAATGTTGGGGACTTTTTTGCAGTGGCGGCATTTCAGATTTAAGCTAGGGGGTGCAAACCCAGCTCCCCCGGACGGAAATCTTGTCAATTTATCCGGAGTTCGTTTTATTGAACTCAACATTTCATAAGCCAAGGGGTGCAATTGCACCCCAAAAAACCCAAATGCCGTCACTGCTTTTTTGGCAAGACTCAAAAATGGCTCTATGCTACGGTTGCCATGTAAGGGCAAGGAAGGTTTGTCTCCCTTGACAGCCATCTTGGGAGCCAGGAAAAAGGGCATGCTGGCCTCCTCACCCCTCCCTCCTTGCTTCCACCCATCGCCTGCTCAAGGCGAGAAAGTGAACTTCGCCTTCGTCTCTCGCGAAACTCTCACGTCTTTTTAGTTCCACTCCTGCCGCCTCACCCTTCACTCGGAAGATTGATCTGATCCTCCTTTGTCAAAAAACAGGTGTCAAAAATCGGAGAAAATATCCGTTTTCAATCAAACGTGTGCCAGACAGATTTGGTTTCCTTTGTTTTGGTGCTTGGGAAAGGTTGAAGAAGGATTTCGTAAATTGCTAAAAAAAAAAACTGTTTCGCACAGGTGACCACGTGATTTTACAACGTGGTTTGGTGGCCTCGCTCATTGCTCATGTCTTCTTCTGCACGTTTCCTCGACGGACACTGAAAACACACCCCACGCTGCAAGACTTCACCTGTACTCATTTCTTCCAGCCTTTAACCAACAGGTGCGATGGGCTTTTTGCAGTTTTCCTTTTATTCTTTGTTTATGCTTGCCGATATCATCTTTCAAACCCTTTCTATAAGCAGTCTTTAACCACGGTATATATATTCAACAGTAACACGATACTCCAACAAGCCTGAATGAAACTCAAATAAGCTTCCTTACGCAACCCAATTCCTTTTCAAGTTGCAACTTCTATTTAAGTTGTTTGGCCTCGGATTCTAATTTTCCACAGCGATTGCGACGGTACAGTATATACAATGTTATGTACAGTACCCTCCATATCGTTTCGCGTAATAGAGCTTTTGCCAAATTACGCCTCTCGCGGCAAGAGTTGGCGAAATCCGACATTTTGAGTACAAGGTAAACAAACAACAACAAACTGTTTTGAGTACCAAAGCCTCGTACAAACGCCAATAATATGCACATTGCACCTCAAAATTGGAAATCTTGATTGAGATATTTGAATAAAGAATCCAAATCCTCTATTACAAATAAAAAAAAATCCCCTAAAATGTTGAATTTACAACTTTCACCACGAGAGGATTCCTCCCTCTCTTTCATTCATTGCTGGGCGCTTACGTTCCTTGGCCCACGCAAGCCGTAGTAACGCGGCAAGTCCGGCCAGGGGCTTGCTCCCCTCCTTGACTGGGGGCTACGTTCTTTGGCCCACGGTAGTGGGCCAAAGAACTCGACATTTTGAGTACATTACTCGACATTACTCGACAAAACTCGACATTTTGAGTACAAGGTAAACAAACAACAACAAACTGTTTTCCATGAATTTTGGTTTTGCTTTGTGTGTTTTGCCTGGTGTCTTATTGTGTCTTTTTGTTTGTTTACCTGAGCTACTTGTAAAAGCTGTAAGCACAGCCAAACACCAATACTCACGGAAAACAGTTTGCTGTTGTTTGTTTACCTTAACTTAAATGTACTCAAAATGGCGGATTTCGCCAACTCTTGCCGCGAGAGGGGTTTAATTTGGGAAAAGCTCTATTGTCGAAGTTCAGGGGTCATGACCAACAGTCTTTATCGCAGTCAACACACACAGAAGATATACAAACTTCCAATTTCAATGTGCGTTTAGATTGCATCATTGGAATTTATAATGGTATTTAAGTAATTTCTGCTCTATTCTTATATGTTATATTGCGTTTGGACGCATCTTGCTTGAGTATAGTAAGATTATACCCGTGTAGGTTGTACTTCGTATGTCTATTTTTGAAGTTGTGTTCATTTGTGTTCCCGTTTTCCTCAGTGTGGAGCAACAGGACAAGCTACGGAGTGTGTTTCGCTATTTCCAATGGTTGCATCAACATAGCGACAGCGAAGTTCACCTCAGCGAATCATTGACCGTGTGCAGACAAGTAAGCATTTCCCAATTTTGCTTAAGCTCCAGCTTGTTTGGCAATATAATTGCACACCGTTCATGCAAATGAGCTCCACATCATCCGAACCAAAAGACTCCCAACTCTCCACCAGTTTTTTCCCTTGTTCCCTAAAAGGCCATTCCTTTATGGCATGAGAAAAGAGGCCCATCGCAATACTTCTAATCCCCAAACTTCCACGTAATTTCCATATAGAAAGAGGTAGAAACCAGAACTCTAAAGGAAGGAAGAAAGAAAGTTACATGAAAAAGAAACTATAAAAACAAATCTACCACAACTAAAAAGGCCAAACACTTTTACTCGACACAACCTTCCTTTGTCCGGGTAGTGGACGAACGGGCCCAGTTCCAAACGGGCCCACCTAGGCCAAACGGGCCCAGTTCCGAAGGGGCCCACCCATTGACTAAAGGGGCCCATTCAACAGGCCAAACGGTTAGGTTAGGGTAGGGTAGGGTAGGTTAGGTTAGGTTAGGTTAGGATAGTTCCAAAGGGGCCCAGTTTTTGTTTCAGGTTGAGTGGGCCCTTTAGTCAATGGGTGGGCCCCTTTGGAACTGGGTCCGTTTGGCCTAGGTGGGCCCGTTTGGAACTGGGCCCGTTCGTCCCCTACCCCTTTGTCCTTTTTTGTTGTGCCATTAAGATGACATGAACTTTTTCTCCCCCAATAATTTCCGTTCTTTCCAAAGAGTATGAAAACAATCACAAATCAAGTGTTCCCCCCTAAAAAAAGCGAAGGAGACGTCTAGATTTTTTTGCACCTTCACCAGAAAGTTAACACATCACAGAACCAATTTCGCACACGTCCCATTCTAAATCACCCAACTCGTAATACAGCAGACCGACTCCTTAATAAACACGATACCCTTATACGTATATGATGGAACGTTCGAAACTCAACCTCAGAAGACGAATTTGAATGGTCAACGACTAATTTGGTAGAAGAGATCCAAGTTGGCAGTCAAGTCAACGGTGCTTACCATCGATAAGCTCCCCCCCCCCTTCTAAAAAATTAAGAAGAATGAAAAAAGAAAAATCCCAAAAATCCAGGAGACAAAAACAACATTCAAAGAAAGCGCGTTTCATTCTTTCAAGACATAAAATAAGAAAAAAAAAAAAGACAAACGAAGGGGGCAGGTTTGTAA
This sequence comes from Lepidurus couesii, assembly GCA_022832235.1. NCBI lineage: Eukaryota > Metazoa > Arthropoda > Branchiopoda > Notostraca > Triopsidae > Lepidurus > Lepidurus couesii. The sequence goes on along the minus strand of JAGJRP010000929.1, from coordinate 7,137 downwards.
GAAGCACTTTCAAAAACTGAGCACGATGGGTATTAATCATTCCTTTTCGNAAGAGATCCAAGTTGGCAGTCAAGTCAACGGTGCTTACCATCGATAAGCTCCCCCCCCCCTTCTAAAAAATTAAGAAGAATGAAAAAAGAAAAATCCCAAAAATCCAGGAGACAAAAACAACATTCGAAGAAAGCGCGTTTCATTCTTTCAAGACATAAAATAAGAAAAAAAAAAAAAGACAAACGAAGGGGGCAGGTTTGTAAGAAGCACTTTCAAAAACTGAGCACGATGGGTATTAATCATTCCTTTTCGGAGTCCATATTCGGTCATGGAAAAACTTTGTTTTGTTTCTTTCGCTGTGTGGCAATGCTGTTTTCGTGCCTTATTAGTCTTACGATGCTTTTAATCCCCGATCCGGTTCTTGGTCGTAATCGTAAATAAGTCCCGATATCGTATCTAGGTGATGTCGAGTAAAGAATGGCTGACTTTGCGCGATTGGACGGCGAGTCGTCGCCCTTTGTGTCCCGTCTTAATCCGCCACGAAGGCCGCATCCAGGATGCCGAAGAAGGCACTTGCCAAGTGTGCTTCGTCAGTCCACATATCGGAGGACAAGTCTTGCAACACGGACTTACTCAAGTATATTACGGTCGTAAAAAAGCAAAGACAGGGGAAGAAAAAAGTACCGAATCAGTCGAGACTAGGAAATTAAAATAAAAAAAAATCCCCCATAATTTGTCCCAACTTTCTTGTATTTCCCTAAACAGGAATGCCTTCAATTGACCAGAAATCCCGAGTTGTTGGCCTGCACCTTGCCTTTTGTGGAAGCTTTGCAAGATAACGAGGCTTTGACCATTCACGGACACCAAACTTTCCATTCCTCCATAGACCCGCAGGTAAGCCGAGGAATTTTTGAGCCCAAAATGGACAAAAATGAGGTGACTTACTTGAGAGAAAAAAGCTTTCATCACTATTTTGAAAATACCCCCCCCCAAAAAAAAAAAAGAACGACAGTAACTTTCCAAAAACACATTCTGACACTGACCAGAAATATTAAGAATATTTACCCCCAAACATTTATCCTAAAGTTTTTAAATGTTTCTTAATGTTCAGAATGTTGGTTCTAAAATATTATTGTTTATTTCAAGTGTGGCAAATTTGTATTCCAGACATTTAAAATGTTAAATATTTGGAAAATAAAATGCATTGCTTTATTTAAATTTAAAATGTGAATACTATTCGTTTTTGCTTTAATTAGAATCTGGAAGGAAACAACCAGAGCTCCTGCATTTGCATAGACGCCGAGGATTACAGCGATTGCCCCATCCGTCAATTCGAGGAAGATGAAATATTGCGCGAACTAAACAAGTCCTTCACTGGGTTTCGTCAGAACGGGGCGCTACTCAAAGACAAAGTCAGTACGCCTACCGTGTCCACGCCCTGTAGTCAGAACGTCACGCGGAGCACAACCTTATGCGAAAGCAATTCCACGGATAGTCAAACACTTCCCGCTGAGAAAAAGCGACACGGAAAGCCGTTAGTAGTTGGAACGCTGCGTAAGACCTTAGACCAATCAACGATGACTAGCGATAGAGAGTCGCCCTTGAAGTCACCTTCAACCACGCTGTTGTACGGTGGAGGCCGTACGGAGCCCCTTAGTCTGAACCATTGTGTACAAAAACCTGCAGATCTGGAAACAAACAACAACACGATCCCCCAATCCCGGAATGTGGCAGCAAGTCACCGCCAAGATAGTTCGGATTACACAAGTTGCCATTCATCGTCGAACAGCACGTCTTTCGATAGCGCCGAGTCCCACCCGCATAAAGTGCCATCGAGTTCCGATTCGGATGACAGGTAATTGGATACAAAAAAGGACCTATATCTAAGAAAACTTGGCAGGTTACGGAGAAGTTGCTCTAGTCGAGGATTTGCCTTGGAGGACGAATACCATGAAGACGATGGATTCTCGGGCGATGGTTTGGAGCGCGAACGGGAATGGTTGCGTTATTTTCGGGATCGGCGTTCCAGGAGCCGCAGCGCGTCCCAGCGGGAACGGGATTCATCGCGGTATAGCTTTAGCTCGGAATTCAGTTCAGGTAAAAATTGACCGTTCCTAGCAATTCAAAGACACGGCTACTTGTTGCACAACTCCCGCTTACCTTTCCATGCGCACTCGGTTCAGGTGGTCGTTGATAGGCTGCAGTGCTAAGCCGGAGTAAAGCCACGGGTTCAAGGTAGTGGCCGTTATCTTAGCCGGTTCCTTTAGTTAAATTTTCCAATTGTATCCAACGCCCATATTTGTAACCCAACCAAATGGATAAAAAGTAAACCGGGATTCCGGCATTCCCTTATTAGACTTACTCGGTCCTTAAAATCTGTCCTTTTCTGTCCATGCTAAAAGTCTCCGACACTAAATTCCGCTTTTAAGGAAAACTTTTCTCCATTCTCTATTGGCTAATATTTTTAAACAATCTTAATAGATTTCGCCCAGAAACGCATCCAACTAATTTTAGTTATTTTTTCTTTAGAATTAGACGAGATGTACGATCAGTTCAGCCATTGGCTGGAAGACCCGGAAGGCAAAGAACTCCGTCCACGTGACTTGGCTTTGTTCCGCTTCGCCCACAGTCTACTCAAGCGGACCCTCAGCGATTCCTTCGCTAGTATTGCCTTAGGAATCGAGCATTTACCACCCGGTGTCATCAAATCGAGCGATATCAAACTCGGGACCTCCGCCCAACACAGTAGCCACGCCTCCAAGCTGAGTCTCCGCTCGCAGAGCCTCTCGGAAGCCGTCTACCACCACGAGCGCCTCGCACTGCATGTCGCGAAGGAAATCCTGGCCAAAGACGCGTCTCAACTGCGTCGTCCGGATTTCCTTGCCGAACAGCCAGGCAACCTACCCTGTTCACCGGTAAGTACTTCGGCCTGCACATCCACAGAACCAGTACGACTGACTGCCATTCCTACCCTCCAATTTAACTGCCTTGACCCCAACGATGACGAAGCGACCACTGACGCACCACATTGTTTCCCGGCAATACGGACACAAGCATCCGTAGCCTGGGAGTACCACCAGGACCCTTTTTGTGAATTCCGGGTAACTCTATCTTCCAAGCACAACACGAGGCTCGCTCCACCTGCTCAAGAAAATACAGAATGGGTGGTCGAAGCAACCGTGTGGGTCAAACGAGCTCTCAATGCAGGAAAACTAACTCGGGCGGAAAGTGTGAAAGCATTAGCGTTCTTACGCAATCGAACTTGGACCCGGGAAGAAAGTAACGCACACTTGCACAACTTGAGAAGCTTGTCCGTTATCGTCAACTCTAACAATGACCACGAATCTTCAACGCAAACAACACACTCGCATGTGTTGCCACCTGAAAGTGGACGATCGACATTTTCGCAGCTTATTTCTTCCCCCGCGTCCAACTTTGTTCCTACAAATCCGACTCCAGCTCAGTCTCAGCCCAAGGTAAGACGCGATTTTCCACAATTGCGATTGCTTGGTGAGAGTGGGCTTGGATTTGATACCTTGGATCCCCAAACGTCTTTGTTTGATTCAATCTGACCACGTGACTTGCTTTTATTCTTACCCTATTTTATTAGAAAGAAAAAAAACATAATTAGGGTTCGCAACTCAACGACTTTAATGTTTAAGCCAAAAAAACAACTTCTTAAATCAATTTTTCAATTGACTTTTGACCGTTGCCTCCGTACAAAATCCTCACTATTGTCCAATAACTCCGCAGTGGTAAAAAGGCAAACATCGCTAGCGAGAGGTACAATAGTGGCAAGAGTAGTAGGTAGATTTAAATAAATACACTTAATTGTAGTTAAAATCTTCAAGGGCTTTCACGAATAGCTCTTTCCTTAGTTTCTGAGCGAATTAGATAAAAAAAATATTGAATAAAATATGGCGACTTTAAAAGAGCCGTTAGACAAGGAGCCAATGAGTTTGCTTGTAGCTTGCAAGCGCCAGTTTATCGAAGTCTAAACCGAAGTTGTGGCTCAAGTTCGGCTTATGTAGGCATGAATGGTCAAGTTTACCGACCGAAGGCTAAAGCTCCTAACCGGGAATGCAGCGTTTCTCGGGCTACAAAAATTCTTGAGTTGCCAACCCAAGACTATTAGTCTTTCATGTCGCTCCGTTTTTCGTTCATTGTTCATTTTGCAAAACAGCTAAGTGTTACCCACCAGAAGCTCACCAACGTAGTCCTGCTGGACCGCATGACCTCCCTGTCTTCCAGCGACGATCCCACCAACCCTACCAAGAAAGCCGATTCCAACAGCAGCCAAGAATCATCCGTTGAGCCCATAACAATGATTCCTTCTCAACCAACGCCACCACGAACACGTCGGGGCTCATGGCTACTTAAAACCACCAAACAGCGTCACTCCAAATCCAAAGCCATCCAAAACACCCATCCGCAACGCGCCCGGTCCAACTCAGTACCTGCCGTCATGGAATTCGCCCAGCTCACGCTCCCTCTCCTAAACCCCGATCTTCCCGACATCGTTGTCTTCCCTTCGGCCGATTCGGGAGCCAATACGGAAGCCTTCCCTTTCTTACCTTCCATCTTCCGCTACCGACGTCACCACAGTATCGATACCCTCAACCTCCAGGCTTCTATGGAATCGTTGCTTAGCAACGAGGTGGTCGAGGGCTTCAGCTATACCATGGCCGAAAAAATCGTTGAAGATATCGTCCGTGAATGGCCCACCACCACTACCTCCTTACATGGCTCGACCCAGAACCTCCAAATCTCCGGTATTTACGGTACCCAAAGTCCCCTTTTCCCTACCAAACTGACCCGTTCGATTGCAAGGAAGGGAATCCTGAAGAATAAGAGCAGCGATTCGCTCTACCGCAGTCATAGCGGGTCCCTCGACCTCTCGGCTTGCGAGATCGACGAAAGGTCAACTAGTCCACGTCCCAAACCCGATTCCAAAGTATCATCCGCCCAAAGAAGCACTTCCATGCCCAGTCTACAAGATTTGGACCCCGATAAACCTCCAGCTTTACCTCCTGCAACCAATAGTGTAAGGTCCAAACAGTCCTGAAACATTCTCTCACTTCTCTCCTGCCCTCTGGCCTATCGCCATTTCCGACAGTCTCTTTTTCTTCACTACTCCTTCAAACTTGATTCAAATGATTCTTCTCTACCCAGTCTTGGTGTGCTTGGTCTTGCATGGCTTTTCATTGTTGCATTTTTCTGAAGCCTATTTTCTACAGGTTTTATTCATTCTAATTGCGTACTTTTAATTAGGTGGCGAATGGAAAACTCGCGAATTTGAAATCAGACGGACCCCGACCCGTCGTCACAGGGAACTGGGGCTGTGGCAAGCAAAGTGGAGAACCCCAGTTAAAAGCCATGATTCAATGGCTCGCAGCCTCTCAATGTGACGCGCCTTGTTTGGTTTATTACACATGTGGACGCCCACAAGTGGTTAAGGTAAATACTAATAGTGAAGAAATAATTATTAATTCAATAATACTAATAAGGAAGAAATAATAAAGATTTCTTTTAACAGTTGGATATTGTTTGTCGACTCATTTTGGACCGTCATTGGACAGTCGGCGATTTAGCCCAAGCGGTTTTACGATACTGCCAAGCTCATTTGCATAGCACAAGTTTGTTGGGTTTAGTGGATTTGGCGGCCTGTGATTCGAGTACCGGGATCGGATTATTTCCTTCCAATCAAGCTCATAACCCCGCCAGGGATCGCAGTGGCGATCAGAAATGCTTGTTCGATGAACTTATGGGGTCAGAAAGAGCTTATCAGTTCATGGAAACTGAATTATAAGACTTTGATTTTGTTTGGAAACTCCATCTGGGGATTGTATTTCTTTGCTGCTGCCTTTGGAAATACAAAGAAAATTGATACCCTAATGAAAATTCCTGAAACAAATAATTTCCCATGCAAACTTTGCAGAGTGGTGCCTCGCATAGCGAACGCAATCCGCTCAAGGACGGTGTTCGTTATGCAAACCGTTCACTTTACGGGACGCCGTTTCCCATAAGTTAAAACGGGAATAATTTTGATCTGTAATAATTTTAAAAAAGATCATTTTAAAAAAGATAATTAAAAAAATTGATCTGTTCCCGAGATCGGTCCAAAATCGCGAAAAATCGTCATTTTGGAATTACGACGCTGGAAGCCACTTCTTTTCTTAAACCCGTGAAGCCACCCCTCCTGGCTTTGAACTCTTCTTCCTGTTCTAAAGCTTGTGAGCTTCTTCCTGGAGTGTAATAACTATTCGGAAAAGTTTGAAAGGGTTTCAATACATGGCCTGAAGGTTGGCTTCACAGTATTAAAGATTACTTTAAAATTTGTAAATTCCAAACGTTCGCGAACAGACTTGTTTCCACATTCACCAACGACATCTAGTGAAGCCTACATGAACCGAAGTGGCAGCCATTATTGACCAAAACCTGAGGAAAAAGCGGCAGTTGACAATGCACCCTTACAACACACCCTTGCCCTAGTCTTATTCTCAATGCAAACTGCCTTAGCAACTTCGGTTCTTTTGGTAATCTGTGGAAAGAAATTCTGAGCTCTTGGCTAACTTTATCCAACTTTCCCGGTCGGGACTTACGCAAAGGAACACAGCAAGATGTGCATTTGCCATAATTAAAACTACTAGGAAGGAGAAAAACAGTGAAACAATAGCAAGCAGCCTTATGGCAAGTGCCAGAGTTTGGCCGATAATGGCGGATTCGACACCTCTCCCCATAGATGGCGCGAATTTGGAAACAAGTCTACAAGCATAGAGTAACTAGAGAGAGAGATCTGTACAGTGGTGAGCAGATTCACCGAGCAAACCACTGAAGTCTAATTAAGCCTCTTGAGGCTGATTTACTTTCATTAAGAAGGTTAAGGGAGTCGAACCAATCGCTTGCAAGGTAAGAGGGACCGCACACTTTAAAAGCATACAACTCACCCAGTGAGTAAATGGCATGTTTTGAAATAGAGAAGAGTTGCCATCGGCTAGACTATTAGAGGTGAAGACTGAACGGTTCTTTCGAATTTTGTAACCAATTGCTTCGAGTCCCTGTGTTCAAAAGATCTAAGCCAACTGCCCTGCTGTCTAAGTTCTACTCCCATGCCAAGTAATCGCGAAGCAAACAGGATAGAGTAGA
>JAGJRP010000928.1:0-26481 GCA_022832235.1 Lepidurus couesii | reverse complement strand
TCCGCGGGCCGGATAAAATGGGCTGGCGGGCCGGATTCAGCACGCGGGCCGTAGGTTGCCGACCGCTGCCTTAGATAGACGGTGCGAGATTTTCGTAATAATCAGCGCCACCAAGCGGTGGAGTGGTATCAATAGCTTCATGTGAATTACTTGCAATTTACTTGATTTACTCGCTCCACCCATGCTTGCATTGTAAACAAAACATTAGGCGAGAGTAAAATGTGAACGACGAATAGCAAAAGTCTAAGGATTAACCACTGCTAAACGTACCATTTTCTCACGAAACAAGTAACGCCCCACGAGAATAAAGATGCCATTTAGAATTTCAGGCCGATTTGCATGAAACCTATGCCCAAAGCCTTATCAAAATTTCCCCGTTATTACTTAACACTTCGAATACAGGAAATTACTTGCAGATCGAAGTGGATGGGGTTGATATCATCATGCTCTCCTCGTACATGAGTGGAATTAGCTGAAATGATGTAGACTTCCGGCTCTTCCTTTTCTTCTTAGGAGGCATTCAGGCTCTTCTGCTGTTGACTTAATTACTATCCTCCTTAACAACACTGGCTTAATTTCAAAGAATACAGGCTTTTACTTTGGCATCAAATTGTTATACTCTCTGCGTAGGGATCTGGAGGAGTTCCTGGAAAACAAGGATCGCTGAAGAGTCTGTTGCAATGGACCTCAAGTGAAATTGAAGCACGCCACAGAAACGCTCTATGGCTTCAGCCTCAGTCCGCGGTAAACAATTGTCGTCTACTTTGGGAACCAATTGGTGGCATGGCAAATCCATTTCTCTNATGGACCTCAAGTGAAATTGAAGCACGCCACAGAAACGCTCTATGGCTTCAGCCTCAGTCCGCGGTAAACAATTGTCGTCTACTTTGGGAACCAATTGGTGGCATGGCAAATCCATTTCTCTGCTAATATTCTGCTCGTAGACATTGGCGATAAAGGCATCTGGAAAAGTAGATTAAATAATGTCACGAGCCGCCTTTCCACAATGTATAAATGAGGTTTTGAAGACTATACCTTAATCTGCTTGGATATCGAATTCCTTCCGCCNCATTGGCGATAAAGGCATCTGGAAAAGTAGATTAAATAATGTCACGAGCCGCCTTTCCACAATGTATAAATGAGGTTTTGAAGACTATACCTTAATCTGCTTGGATATCGAATTCCTTCCGCCAGATCTATTTTTCCTAGAGTACAACTTTGCCACTTGCGCTGCAAATGTTGAGGCATTCTGCGCTAGCTTTAATCCAGTATTTCCTTTCTTCACATCTTTAAATGAAAAGAGAAAATGCTTGCACAGAAAGTAAGAACAAATGACGTGATGTGACGGACACTAACCAAACCTAACTTGTAACTTATAAAAATTGGTAAGATAAAACACGCATTGTATTACAGATTACAAATCTAAATACTGCATATGTGATTTACCTAAGATAGCTCTGCGTTGTTTAGGTCTTGTTCCACGAAAATACACATGACGTTTAAGACGCCTAGTGTTGTGCTAATGGCTTTAGTGTTGATTTTGTATAGTTTTCGCTTTGGATGCACTGCAATTTAAATTCGCTCCACGCATGCTAGCAGTGTAAACAAAACATTTGGCAGCAGTAAAAAGTGAACGATGAATGGCAAAAAGCGGAGCACCATGGTCAGGCCTAAACGTACCACTTTCTCGACAAAACAAGACGCCCCTACGTGAATACACCTGACGTTTAGGAATGTTTTTGTTTTGTTTTTGCGTTAATCTAACGTTAAAACTTAAGAAACTACCGTGACAGTAATGTAGACCAAAATATTTGCAGTTACCAAATTCACAAATTCCTTGGCGTTCACAATTCAAGGTAGATTTTTCATTTTCAATTAACTATTTTTTTTTTTTTACTAATGTCTGCTTGGTCATTTGTAGGCAAATGGTCTTCTGATGGAGCTCCTTTATGCTTTATTTTAATGATCCGTATCCGGAAATATCGCGAGCTGGTCCGCTCATTTCATTTCGAAAAGTCTTTGAAGCGTACGTTGAAGCACTGTATCTTCAATTGACGTCTTTGTGATGGTAAATTCCATCCGCATCACAAGGCGACAACAATTCTTGTGATCCGCAGTAACCAAATTCAGTAGTTTCGTCCTTTGCATTCACTGCGCAAAGTAACTTTTTTTTTAATTTGAATGAACTAGATATTTTAAGTTAATATTTTTGAATTCTTCTTTGTTATAGGCCTCTCCTTATTGGAGTCTATAGTGCTCTCTCCTTGCTATTTAAAAGCGGAGACGTTCCTAAAGACGATTATGAGTGCATCGATGGCGATTCCTCCAGCTGCTCTTGCCTCCAGTCTTGTCAGTCTCTTGTGCTCCAGTCTTGCCTTTGAGCGCCGTCCTAGCTGATCCCGCTGAACTTGTTTATGTTGCCTTTGATTTGGATTCGCCCTTTCGTGCTCCGTCAACTTTATAGGAAGACGAGGATACTGGTGAGCCGCAGTTACTCGTTTCATCAGATTCGTCTTTGGTGTACATTACGCAAGGTAAATTTTTTAGTTTGAATGAACTAGATCTTTTTATTAATATTTGCCTTGCCGTTGTTTAATAGGCTTCAGATATAGAGCTCCGTTTTGCTAATAATCCGTATTTGGAAATACCGCGAGCAGGCCCGCTCATGTTCAGTATATATGTTCAGTCTTAAATGGTGGGCGTGGTTCGGGTGCATTGTGGGGCCCGTGGAGGACCAGCAGACAAGGGACGGTATTTCGTGTGTAGTGTTGAAGAGGCGGAGTAAGTTTTACATTCTTGTTGTTTTAAATTATATACTAATGTTGTTTTTATTCAAATAGACTATCAATTGGATCTTCTGCGTTATTGCTAAACATTTTTTTACTGNTGGGATCGAGAGAAATACAAGCCTGGAGAGGACCGACCGCGACAATATTATTATTATTATTATTTATTGTTATTATTATTTTATTATTATTTAGCGTTATTGCTTTATTTATTTGACATTTATGTGAGCTGAACTCGAATGGACCTTCAATTTGAATGAACTGCATGATAATGGTTATATTTATTCTTTAGGCTTGCGCAGATTTTGAGAAAGTTCAGGAGTCTATGCTTCCCCCCAAACCGGGTAAAAACACTGTTTATATTTATTCGATCAAGGATTCTATGAAATTATTCTTAAATTGTGTTCTTTTACTTGTTTTCACAGAAGAGAATTTTGGAGACTCTGATTATGAGTATACAGAACCCACTCCTGCTCATTTGGCAGCTTTGCACAAGTATTTTGGTCATAAGGAGTTCCGACCCATGCAGTGGCGTATCATTTCGAGCGTTTTAGAGGTTTATTTCCGTTCAAAATTACTTTTTAGCCAAAAAAATATCATCCTTCTCCTCAAGGCTCGACGAGATCAGTGTGTTATTATGGCGACTGGTTATGGAAAGAGCTTGTGTTATCAGTATCCAGCTGTTTATAGCGGCGGTTTGAGTGTGGTTGTGTCGCCCCTTATTGCGCTCATGGAAGATCAAGTTTTGGGTTTACAGGCAGCCAATATTCCTGGTAAAACACAGTTTTAAATAATCTAAAAATTCGGTAATTATTGCTGACAAGAAATGCGACATTATTTGGGATCTTTTTCCGATTTAAGAATATTTTAAAAGAGTTTCTTGATTATTAACACATTCTTTCTTCGTAGGTACGTACCTGGGTTCCGCGCAAACTAAGAAAAGCGAAGTCATGAGTGGTTTAATGAAAGGCGAATACCGAGTACTTTACGTCACTCCAGAGTATGTGGCGAACAATATGGACGTGCTAAAATGCCTTCATCAGAAAGTGTCCATCACATTGTTTGCGATCGACGAAGCTCATTGCGTGAGCCAATGGGGCCACGATTTTAGAGCCGATTACGGGTAAAAAAATACGGAAATATTAAATTTCTTTCATTTTCTTAACGATTTGATTTATTTTCGTTTTAGAACGTTGGGAAAATTGAAAGAAACGTTCCCTGATATTCCCACTTTGGCCTTAACTGCGTCCGCAACTCCCCAAGTCCAAGCTGATATTACAGCGCAGCTCAAACTCAGGTAATTATCTAATTTTTTTCTAATTACAAATTGGTATTTTTTCCTTTTATTTTTAAATATTAATATGCATTTATTTTCGTTTCCTTAGGAAAGCTCTGAAGACTGTAACGAGTTTTGATCGTCCTAATCTCTATTTGGCAGTGCACAGTAAAAGCGGAGACATCTGGAAGGATATTGGCCCATTAGTACAAAAAGACACGTACGTGGAAGGCTCAGTTATTGTCTACTGTCCCACAATTAAGGATACCGAAGAAGTCGCACGCGTTTTGAACCGTAATCTTTCATTTAATTGTGCAAACCTCATATTTTTACATTTATTTTTTCGTTGTGGAATTTCCGAATCAAGACCAAGGGGTGGAATGCATGCCATATCATTCCAAACGGTCACCAAATCAGCGCAAAGAAGCGCACCAAATGTTCGTCCGTGATGAATTAACTGTGATTGTGGCCACCATCGCGTTTGGCATGGGTATTGATAAGCCAGGTTGGTTTTAAATTGCCTAAATACTTCAAAATTCCTCCCTACTTCAATGGCAGTTAACTGCCACCCTTTTTCCTTGCAGATATTCGCCGTGTGATCCATTATGGCTCTCCCAAGGAGATAGAAAGTTATTACCAGGGTAATTACAGCTTAATTAGCCCCTAAGACTATCACTATGTTGTTTAACATTTTATTTTAAAGAAATTGGACGTGCTGGAAGAGACGGATTACCTGCAGAATGCCACGTGTTCTTCGCCCCATGCGATTTTAGGGTTCACCACTACTTTATGAGCAAATTGACCAACGAATCCTTTCGAATGCATCGGAAAAAGATGTTCCGTGCCTTGCAGCAATACTTGGACAGCTCCCAGTGTCGACGGGTGCTCCTGTTGAAGCATTTTGATGGAAAACCGCTTGGAGGTCTTCCTCCCGAGAAATGCTGTGATAATTGTCGCCACAGGTAACTTGGAAAAGCACTCGTTACAATATTAAATCAGTTCATAATTTTTTTAATTTGATTTTTAATTTGATTTTCAGTGATAATAGTGGTTTAGCACCCCAGATTCCAAACGCGGAAACTCAAGATTACTCCAAAGAAGCAGTTTTGCTCTTGAGTGCTATAGAAGTCTTTGGGGGCAAAACGGGGATAATGGTGCCTATTTTGTTCCTCAGAGGATCGACTAGCAAGCGCATTGACTCTCGATATTTCTCAAATCCCTCCTTTGGCAAAGGAAGAGAGCACAACGAACTTTGGTGGAAGGAATTCGGTACCATAGACACCTTAATTTAGCCCGTTCGCCCTCTATTTAACAGACTCGTTATGCACTGATTTCAGTTAAAATGCTCTTAGCCGAGGAATATTTGGAGGAACACACCTGCACAGGGAGCAGTTTCACCTACGAGGCGATTCGTGTGACGCGGAAAGGCTATATAGCGCTTGCTAAGTAAGCTAATATGCATTTTTTTTTTCTAAAACGGTGGAAAAGACGAATTCACCTTTAAAACACTCTTATTTATCGTTTAGGGAAACTTTTGCCCCCTTAAGATCCACCCAGCAGTTCATTAACTTGACCAAAGCCAGTCAAACGGTCGAGAAACACGTTTTGAGGACCGAGTCCGTACAAAGTAGTCAAATCGGAGCCAGTAAAACTGTTTCCAAGCCTCAAATCACGTAAAAATTAGAATTTTTTTGTATTTTTAAGCTACTTTCATGATTTTTAAGCTTTTATTTATATACTAACGAATTTTCTATTCTTATTTTAATAGCTTGTTGCCTTTTGTAACTGTTACCACCAATGTGGCTCCGCCCCCAGCCAGTCCTGCCGTTGACAAGAAGGAAGCTGATGCCCAGAATGCGGTTTACCGAGATTTGCTCCAGTTAAGGACCACGTTAGCTCGCCGAAGCAATTTTATGCCATACATGATTGTCAGTAACCGGGCGCTGGTCGACCTCGCCAAGATTCGTCCGTCCACTCTTGAGAAACTAGCCAAACGTAAAGAAGAAAGCTTAAATTTATGCTAAAATCGCCAGCAAGTGAGTAAATTAAGGTTATTTTTTGTTTCTGTAGTTGAGGGCTTCTCCGAATCGACTTTGAAGCAATTTGGGCAAGAATTTGTGAACCAGATTGTGGCTCTGGGCAAGAAACTCAACATTGCACTGGACACTGATGAGATTTCTGCTGCCGGAGAAGCTAAAGCAGCAGAAACGCCAAGTGCGCCCCAATTAGACTGTAATGCGAATTTATTATCCTTGCTAAAGCCTTCGGCGAAGGAAACGTACCTAATGTTCACTCAAATGAAGACAGTTGTGGCAGATATTGCCATTACGAGGTGATTTTCGCCTTATTTTTTGGATTTATGCTTGATTCTTAGTCCTTTTGGGATCTTTCTGGCGTTCCAGGGGTTGCACGCCAAGCACAGTCGTTAATCATTTGTGTGAGGCCATCAAGGTTGGCTTACCATTGGATTTGCACCGTCTAGGAGTCACGCCACAGATCGAAGAGCTCATCACGAACGTAATTCGCTCTCCACCGATCAATTCGAGTAAGAAAAACGATAGTCTAACACCAGAGCTGCAACTCGCTCTTTTTTTTGCGAGCGCGCTCACAATTTAAAAAAGGAGCGCGCTCCCGCTCGCGCTCTTTCAATACTGCAATTTATTGAGTGAAGCGCAAACTATTATAAAGCGAATCTCGTCTTAGTGTAGCAAAACTTATAAATGTCATGTTATAATAATAATAATAATGATAGGCAATTATTACTTGCACAGTTAACACGTTTGCACGCTAACACGAGGAAACGACCAAGCGACGAATAGTTGTTTTGGTTATATGTTTTAAAATTGCGCTACTAGATGGCGCCACTGTGCGAGCGCACGCGCTCGGTGCTTTCGAGCGGCGCTCGCGCTCCCAAAAAATTGAAAAGGAGCGCGCTCGCATATTCGCTCGCGACATTGCGAGCGCGCTCGTTGCAGCTCTGTCTAACACCAATTAGACCTTAGAAAAGAATAATTTGGATCATTTTGGATAGATATCTCGCTTTTGAAGCCTATTAAAGACCACTGTCCGCCTGACATCAGTTATGACCAGATCCATGTGGTCCTGGCGTTGCTCAAGAAGAGATTTGGGGTAAATGAGGCGACGAAGGCAGCCAGCGAGAACGTAATGGGCAATTCCGAGCCTGTCTCCAAGTTGACGCGCAAGAATTCATTCCCATTTCAAACGGCACAGCAAAGTATGGCTTCCCAGCCCAAGATTGATGGGGTATTTTCTCCTGCGTCGTCGCAGACGATTACTATGCCTGCTGCCTCTGCAACAGTTGCAGAAATGAGAGAGGGGGAAGTGTTTTTGACCAAGGAGAGGATCCTTGAATTGGCCAATTTAGCGCAGCAGATGAAGTCGAAGGAGACTTTGAAAATCAGGCTGCCCACAGTTAACCCAAGTAACGGTACCACTTATGACATTGGAGTTGCGGAGGTTGTACCGATTACTAAAGTTACAAGTCCTGCTGATTCGCAAGCTGATAAACGGAAGCTTCCAGACTGGATTAAGGCGGGAACGAATGCCCAGCCACATGCAGCCAAAGCTGGGAATTCAGTCCCAGTCAAGAAGAAAAAGCCAAACTTGTAAGTGTCTTTATTATGTATGTTCATGTACTTTGGTGATAATTTTGCTTTTAACGTAGAACTGGAAGACTAAAAGTCTATTTTTCTAATAAATGAAGCATTTGTCCGGCTATTTCAATGTTTTTCTTGGTGTCGCGGTTAATGCGCATCCCATTATAATCTTGAATATTCGTGTTTGGTTCGAAGACAGTCCGAGATCGACAGTGACATCTATTGAGAAAGCAGCAGACGGCGATGCGATACCACTTCGTCTCGGTATACCTTAGCTCGGTAATGGCGGTTACCTAGGCAATTTCGGAATAGCTTTTTTGAGAAAACCAGTGCATCTAATGGAAAAATCCTTTGACAGTAATCTTGAGCTTGCTAACAGGTAGTGCATAACCAATGCACAATTTTTTCTATTGAGTAATAAATTATCAATATGTAAATAAAGTTTGCGGCTATGAAAAATACGTTACTAAACAAGGTTTGCAAGTTACGCTAGGCAAAGCTGCCCAAATATTTGCATGTTTCCAACTTTTTACAGTAATTTTCAAGTATGAAAATACAAGTGTACTCTGGGAAGATACCCTTCCAATCAAAGAGCTAGTTCGCCAGCTAGCCCCTCCCCAATGCATAACCTAAATGCTTACCGTTAGCGGCTCATGCTAATGAAGCTTCAAACAAACTCAAAACGTGTTCAAAAATTTAATATACAAGTATTTGTTTTGTTTTTTTATTCTTGTCGTTTCTAATGTGAGACGCCACTAAAACATGATAAAAGGGACCATAAACCGTGACGTTAGTCTCTCTGTAGAGCCAGGATTCGGTAAAAGAACACCACATAGTTTTTTTTTTTTATAAAAAGTTTATTTTAATGTTACAAAGTTCAAACAGTGTTTAAACACCTTTGTATTCCTGTTAGGTGAATCCATGCTTGATACAGGGGACGAAGAAAGTCTTTCAGACATGATTTGTCTCGAGGCCAGCCAAAACCATGAAAATGAAGAGCAAGAGTACTCGTTAGATGGGACACAGGCAGATATGCAGCTCTTACTGGATGTAAAAAGCTTAACTTGTAATTCCTCACACAATTTAACCTAATGTTGATTGATATATGGTATCGTAGATCAGTAAATTTTTATTTGAGTTATTATTACTAGTTATTGAAATGAAAGAAATAAGCTTAAAAAGAGATTTTTTATTACAATTTGTTGTAGGCTTGCGAGAACTTGGAGAGAAGTCAAGAAAATAGTCCCCAAAAATCACAATCGGATGAAAAAACTGTAAACCAGATTGTGACCATGGGTGAGAAATTACACCTTGAACTGGATAGTGATGAAACTTCTGCTCCGAGCGCAGTTGAAAACCCATGTCATCCTACTTTAGCACGTACGACGTTGTTAAAATTGCTGAAGCCTTCAGTGAAGGAAAGTTATCACATGTTCACTCAAAAGAAGCTAAGTTTGGCAGATATTGCCATTACAAGGTGTGTTTTTTTTCCTTTTTGCGGATTTTATGCTTCATTTTCGAATTTTAATCTTTTGGGGGGATCTTTTCGGCTTTAGGAAGCGCCAGGAAATGACGGTCGTAAATCATCTGTGTGAGGCCATCGAGGTTGGCTTACCACTGGATTTGAACCGTCTAGGGGTCACGCCACAGATCGAAGAGCTCATCAGGAACGTCATATGCTCTCCGCCGATCAATGGGAGTAAGAAAAATTTGCTAATTTAAGAACATTATAGACTTTAAAGTCGTTTTAAAGTAATTTTTTCGAAATTTGAAACAGGTATGTCAGTGATGAAGTCTATTAAGGACAGTTGCCCACCTGAGATCAACTATGACCAGATCCGTGTGGTTTTGGCATTACTCAGGAAGACACTAGGGGTAAAAGCAAGGACGAAATCAGTCAGCGAGAGTGGTGGAGGCCATCCTGAGCCTGACTCCAATTTAGCGCGCAGTAGTTTATTGCAATCCCCAACTGCAAAGCAAAGTGTGGCTGTCCAGACCGAAAATGATGCGGTTGTATCTCCCGTAGAGACAAAAACTACTCCACCTGCTGTAATAACAGGGGCGAACCTGTTTCTGACCAAAGAGAAGATCTTGGAACTATCCGTTTTAGCCCAGCAGATGCATTCGGGAGAAAGCTTGGTGGTTGCATTACCTACAATTAACCCGAATACGGGCGCAATTTACCCTATTGGAGTTGCTGATGTGGTTCCAGTTACAAGTCCTCAACTTCAAAAACCCGTATAAAACACGGAATCAGAATCTTTTTAAAACTGAACCTAATCCGTCTCATGTAAGTTACTGCGTCAGTGTAACCAAATTTGACAAGTCAGTATCGGTTAAGAAGAAAAAGATATTTTTTTTTAAAAACTCTTTATAATAAGTTGATCTGTTGAGATAATTTTGGATAGCCTATAGTACTGAGACTTACAAATTCAATTTTTAAAATAAACCAAGAATTTTATCGGGCTAATTTTATAATCATTTTATCTGGCGAATTACGAGTTCAAACAAGCTGCGAACCAATCCAAGATTATTGGGATTTTTTGGCTGTTTTCTTGAGGTTTCCTCTGTATATTTTCTCTTATATGTGTACCCAAGTATTTCCTTTGTTTATAATTGCAGGTTTTCAAGTCTACAGGTTCAACTCGGGAACAATTAGACAATAATGGCGTTTTCCTTTGGGAACCCTGGTGCAACACTTTTTGCCCTGAATGCCACAAATTCACTGTTGCAACAGTGAATTTGTGACATTCAGGGCAAAAAGTGTTGCACCAGGGCTCCCAAAGGAAAACGTCATAAGGAAAGCATTGGCTGCAAAGTTGACTCTACTTTGCGCGCCAAGCCAAACGTTGCGAATTTCATTGTTCCATTTTTCATTGTTATGTTTATCTGGGTTCATCTAAGTTCCATGTTCGAAATTTCGCTTGTATCTTTCGTTCGCGTTCTGGCTTTCATTCGCATTGTGTCTGTTATTCGCGTTCCGTATTTCATTTCGCGGCTCGTCATTTGTCCACGCCGACTAGGAAGTATACCGTTACCAGGGTAGCTTGCTTCAGTAGCGTAAAAGGTGGCGTGCTTGCTTTTTTTTTCTGTGCGGCAGAGCGAGTTTGTGTGTTGTTCTGGTGACTTTTTGGGTTTTCTAATCCTCGAAAGCCGATTTCTCCTTTCGTTCCAAGTTTTGCAGTGAAAGTGGAATAGGAAGTACAAGACTTTGTGTGTTTTAATCTCCTGTAACTTAAAACATTATAGCAATGGACAAATCTGGAGGTCGAGGCAGTTTGCTTGGAAACTTCAGTTTCGAAGGCGACTCTTTCCCGGAATTTAGTGAATTTGACACGACTTCTGAAGTAATTGCCTTTAAAGCGTCTCGGTACGTAAAATCATTAAAACTACCTCTCTTTTTAGCTCCCCTAAAATTTAAACAATTCTAGCGTGTGCATGACACCGATTTCGATCCAATCTCCAATAATCCCAAACTTGCGCCAACGTTTTCAAACCGTGTCATACATTAGCATGAGCACATTAAAAACTGTGTGGCTACTAACTAACAGTAACCTTGTATGTTCTCTCTCTTTAGTCTGTTGGTACTGTTGTGGTCCTTTTAGAACCCTTGCCTGCATACCTGAAATCGAACTAACCATTTGTTTGACCGCAAAACGCACAAAGACGGTCATTTTGACTTTCTTAGATCCTTAACTCCAGGTAAAAATAAAAAAAAAAAGTCAAATTCAAGTAGTGTATTAGAGGCGAATTGTTTGAGACCTGTAAAAGTCTGACAAGTCGTCTTGTTCTTTAATAGTTAAGTATTTCTCTAATAGTTTTCGTATTCTTTAGGCGTATATCACCCGAGGACGACAAGGTCGCACCAATGACAATCATAGAAACTATTACCATAGCTCGGCCCCTTAAGGTTTGTATCAGCTTTATCTTTTCCCTCAAAACATTTCTTCGGCGTCGAATTTCGACTCTGTCTGGCGCGTTTGTTCAGGCTATTTCAAAGCGACCGGTTGGAAGAACTGTAAGAACAAGAGAATGTTTAGGGATTGGTGGGGTAAACATGTATAGAGCCTCTCCCATACGGTACGAGCTGTCTAGGCTGTGCTATTTCTGTTTCCCCCCCAAAAGCGTCATGCTAACGTGGTTTTGAAAGATACTAGACGACACTATACACGCACACGGCTGTGCAAACGAACGCGAATGAAACGCAATGCTCGTTATTGACATCACATCCCGTCTCATACGTGTACTTAGCTGTCATACTTAGGTACTGTACACCGCTTTCACACGTATACACCTACGACCTACTCTTGCATACCTCCCACACAAAACACAAATTGCAAAGCATTCTCTACACACATTTACATGCTTACATACCTCACTTGACACAATTGCGTACTTTCGTATATACAGTAGATGCCGCTTATTGTGATCACTGGTTATTAGAATCAGCCACTTTACGGAATCAAATTTTAAAGGACCGATTCAAAATGATCAAATTCACAGCATTTGAATCGGTTATTAGAATCACCCTTTCGGGTGTTAGAATTAATTTCAAGAGAAGCTTCACATGTACGGTAATGATAGCTACATGGACTTTGCATATTGACCTAAGATATTGCTTTTACGTCGTTTTGACCAAGTCTGACATTTCCAGCCTACTCAGTCAATTAAATGAGCAGGCCATTCAATTGAACGACCAGTTCCTTTAATTGACCGGGAAAATTAGAAGGGTTACCGTGTTGAGAACCCTACCAAGCAAAGGAGTAAGCTTCAAAGACGTAGTGTTAGTTGGGTTTTAGACGTGTGGTTATGTAACGATGTCGACGAACAAGAAAAAAAGTTGATTTAAATGCAAAAGAGAAGTTGCGGCGCATTGAAACTTACGACAAGTTGAATTTTAAAGATTTGCCACAAAGGGAACCGGTCGTTAAGTTAGGAATTCCTCAATCGTCTCTATCAAAATTGTTGAAAATTGTTACGAAATAAACAGTAGTGGGTGTAGTGAATCTAGGCAAAGGAAACATGTGGGGAAGTGTCCAAAAATAGACGATGCTTTGTTTCTGTGCTTTAAACAAGCTAGTTCGTTTCACGCGCCTATTAATCGTAGCATTCCAATGTTCGATTATTGGAATCTCCGCTTAATAGAATCAATACCCACTTGATAAACGTATCACAATAAACGGCAGCTACTATATAGTACTTACGTACTTTTACTATGGATATATTTCTGTCGTTGCGTCTCGTGATCTTAGTCGAAACTGTTAGGCTTCATGTTAAAATTCCAACCAACTGAAAAAGCTCTTGAAATTATTTCAAAGTTTAAGACCTTAATTGGTGAAACGAGTTCTTTCTTATGGGTATGTAATTATCCCGCTATTTGTGGCGTCTAACGTCAAGAAACTTTCTCATTAGGTCGGAAAAGTTATGTAATTTGAAGGCGTTGGTTCCTTTAGTGGAACTTTTATGAATATGGGAAAGGCCTTTTAGTTGAGCTTAAAATAAACTTTATTTTTTATTTTTTAAGCCCTATATAAACGAAACAGTTCCCTCGTTGCCTTATAGTCTTGTATTTAAATGAAACAGTCAAAAGGGGCAAGTTTGTCATTGGCACAGTTGGCGCGCAGTTGGTACGCCATAAAATAAAATGAAATAGAAAATTCCTGGAATGCCTCGGAATTTTTACCCTATTTCATTTCCTAGAAGTCTGCAGCAGCCCTTAGGAATATGTTTATCCTTTTGCTGTTGATTTATGACCCTCAAAACCGTAGGACCATCTCCTTGCCTTCACATACACATACCTTGTAGCTTACGTTATGTTCAGCATATGATGCCCATCAAGGATGTTTGGAGGAAAGCTGTAGGGGCCACAGCTTCATTGACCTCCATTGACATGAGGCAAACTCGGCATTTGGGTATCGTGGGTGAGAGACGCCAGCCTTATCGACTTGTACAATAGCTCGTTAACGGAACTTATACGGCCAAATCGACCCCTCCTCCTCTTTCTTCGTCTTCCTCCCCATTTCAGAAACAACGTTCCGCATATCTCTCGCAAAGAGGCTTTAATCAGTTATGCATCTTCCCATAAACCTTTTATGGGGTGCCTGGTGCGCCGCCAACCGTGGCTATATGGTATCTAGTCAGGGTTGTCGGCAAAGGGTCTTCCGAAACGTTACAATAGCGAGTGGAGTTGGGGGGTTAATGTAAAAGGCGATAAAAGTGTAAAGGTCACATAACACACAACTTTTTACAATCAAATCTTCTACTCTTAGGAAATAGTCCGAGAAGGTTTAAGAAACAGGTTTTGCATACAGTACACTTCAAACTCTTTAAAGGGCGATAGCCACCAAAAAAACATCTTAAAGAAATTGTCCTTAAAAAAGAGTAAAAAATCTAGTTTCCGACCATACGTTTCTTTTTATCATGCGCGAAATAATAACCGAGATATTAAGAAAAGAACTTTCAAATTCAAACGGGGCACTTTTTGCCATTGGCTAGCGCTGTCACGTGTGCTCCGTGACGTAGCAGCCGTCCTCCAAGCTTCCGTGGTGGGGAAAAGGCTAAAACTTCGCAAGTCGATAACTCGGGAACGGGTCTTCACAAAAATTCGAAAAAAATCGGTGTTCTTAGAATAATGTATACAATAATAACCTATCAATATCACGATATGTAATTTTGACAGGTATTGCCTTTTACGGGAAGTAAAACGCATTACGTTTTACGTATGGTTAGTAAATATCCGTAGCAAAATATAGCCGTTTTTGCAGTTGTGTAATTTTTCAGGTTTTTATAATTAAAACAAGGTAATCTGGGCTCCCTAAAAATCCCCTAAATTGTAACACAAGCTAAACGTTTTTTTTTTTTTTTTTTTTAAACCTCGAAGACGGTTTTTAGTTTCTTGTTAAAAGGGAAGCGTCGTTTTTGGGTTGAAATCGGATACTGTTGAACTTTAAAATCTTAGCTTCGGTAGCCGTAAAAAATATTAAAGAGGGGGTGTTGAGGTTGCGGTTAGATGGTTTGTGTGTTTTGTGTTAGGGTTGAGTTTTAGCTAAAGCGTTTTCGTTTTTTTTCTAAATTTTTCTTAAGGAAATATCGTTAGTTTCTCACGGTTCGATTCTTTAGATTTTAAAAAAAAATTTAAACGTGTTATGCCTTCCAGCTGCGAAGTATTATATCTAGCAAATGGTGGCAAGTTTTGATTATCGATAGATATTAGATAGATATGTGCTCCTCCACCTGCTGACACAGACAGATGTCGCGATGCGATGCAGAGCGATTACTCTATGCATCGGGGGTCCTTTGGGCAAGCCTTTTGGGTCGATGAAGACATGGAAGACACGAGATTCAATCATACGCCAAGAACTTTATATATGTATTAAGGCATTTACAGGCTTATGGGAACCTTTCTTTTCTTTTCTTGCCTCTCTTTTCTTCCTATTCTTCTTTGTTTGGCGCCTCGGAAAAAATCGAACTTTTTCTTCCTTGTTGTAACAGCTGAGCTGCTTCATTCTGATCAAGTTATTTCTGGCTAATATTGGTTTTCTCTGAAAAAGGATGAATTGCTAAGCCTTCCGAAGCTCCAAATCTCGAAACGTCTTTGTAGGAGCAACTTAGTTAGTGAGATCCCTTACATTTCTACGTGCGTCAGTACTGGCAAACACGTGCTTGAATGCGAAGCAGAAATGTACAGAAGAAGAAGAAATAAGGAAACTAGCGTTCGAAAGGCTAATCACATTTCGCTCGACAAAGTTGAGAGAGATAAAATGCAGTTTGGGCCTCCGTTCACCTCCGTTTAAAAGCCAGTTTTCGGAGCATTTTTCCTTTTCTTCCTAAGGTCACTGGCGCGCACGTTAAAGCACGTGCTTTGCATAATGCGCTATAACAACTTCTTTTATTGACGTGGCGCTGGCAGTTTTCCCTCTGCCCCTCCCACGACTTGTTCATATTCTTTTCTTTCACCTTCTATTTTCTAAAAAAATTCTTACAAGTAAACCCACATTACCCAAGACGTTTGCACTCGTTTTGTCGCCTAATTTGAAGTTGCGCGACTGATCGAGCGACTTTTTAACAGGGAAAGACCGCGCTACTTGCCGCATGACTTTTTGAAGGTTTCCTTCAAGTCATTACACGTTTTTAGACAATTTCTTTGACCTTCTTTCTTATAAAAAAAAAATCTTAAAATTAAACCCCCACCATCCAAGACGTTTTGGATCGTTCTATTCGGCTAATTTAAAGTTCCGTGACTGCCCGAGCGACTCTTACCAGAAAAAATTGGCCCAAAATAAACCCCCGTAAGATGTAAACTTAAAACGTCATCCGAGACGTTTTGCTCATTTTGCTCCCCTAATTTGAAGTTGCGCGACTGCCCGAGCGACTTTTATAGCGGAGAAAGGCCGCGCGCTACTTGCCGCATGACTTTTTTAAGGTTAAGAAGGTTTTTTACGGTTATTTCACGTTTTAGACCGTTTTAATTCACCGAAAATTTTGTTTCGTTACGGAATGGTGGATGGGCCTAAGGGTCGCACGAGATGAGGTCAAACCGAACCTATCTTTCGTGTTCTCCCTTGAGAAAACAAGAGGTGGAAGTGGAAATGGGGGGGTTTCATGAGGTTTCATCCGCAAGCAAGCGAGCGAGAGAGAAAAGAAAGGTGTAGGAGATAGGGAGGTGTGGGGGTGGCGGGTAGGAGGATGGTTGCTTTTAGCTCACGGTATTGATCGTCTTAGGGGTTGGCGCCTCTTACGAAGTATACTACTACGACAACAGACCAGAGCGCGCCGACTAGGACTTCCTTCCTTTCTTTTTCTTTTTACATACTTTGGAAGCGCCGTAGGCTCGTTTCCGCGTCTGTTTACCCCAACTTTTCCTTGCGAACGTGGAAACTGCAAAGCGGAACCAGGGCGGCGCTTCAGTAAGGTAAAGACCCCCCTCCATCAATTGGGAAGAGGAAGGGGAAAGGGAGGAGTCACCTTGCAATTGGGGTACCGGCACGCGGATGCACACGTAACGGGGGCTTGAGGGGAGACGAGACGACAGTCACTCCATGTTGGTGCAGCGAGAGAGTTGGTAAGGAGCATTTTGGGGGAAGAAATAATCCTTCGTCTTCCGTTTGTGGTGTTGGCCGGAGATGATGTGAAACTTATCTCAGGGATTTTAAAAGGAATATCGTGAGTCTTGTGGGTCTTTGTGTTTCAATCGTGAGCAAGTGAAGAAAAAAAGAAAGATATTTGAAAGATTTTCTTGGGAAATGGGCTACAGGCCACAGCCAAGGAATAAGAGGTGATCTTCGATCTTAACGGTGTCTCAAGTCACAGAACTCGCCGCCCAAGTGGTTGTTAAAGATCCTTTTCACCGACCGCATTAAATAGAAGCAACTGACGGGTCAGCCTAAATCAGTCTTCCCACGAACCCGCCCACGCGACAGTCATGTGTGTCATGGGAGCGAAGGTATATTGTACCCTTTAATCGAATTGGGTATTTCTATTAGAGTATAAAAGACGAGGTGGGGGGTACCAGCAGCTTAGATATATGGCTACCCTGCTTTTCTAATTTGCTTTTATATTGCTGCGGAGATTTAACGTATGTTTATTGCTGAAGAAGTGCGCAGAAATCCCTGAAGAAATTCAAGAAATTTGAAGAAATGTCTAAATTTCTTGATCTGTAGGAAAAGCTTAGGCTACTCTTATTTTTTAAGGAGATTTATAGGATGTTGCTTTCCAGGGAAAAGTTGAATGTATTTCTGCGAGTTACGAAGAAATTTAGAGGCATTTCTGCACATTTCTTCGGAAAAAATGGCTCCAGCGGAAATGCGATATTAAGTTGCGCGTTATCGTCTGGATCATTTAGTTGGAAGTAGAATTGCGAAATTCCTGCAATTTCTATCCGAACACCACAGAACTCTACGGCAGTAATACAGCTGTTATCTTTTATCTCATTGACCTTTAGCAGCAGAGGGCCACGGTCTGCATCCCGAGTTAGCAACCAAAATGGCTTTGACATTTTAACTTCTAGAAATCTATTAACTAGACGCCTGCGCTTCTAACAGATATTTGCCCCCACTGCAGATATTTGCATTCTGCCACCGTATTAGCTTTAGCCAGAAGTACTCCAAACGGACTGACACATGAAAATGTGCAACTTGTGTCCTTCTCTCCTTCTCTAATCCCTGTGCCGAGTCTTTTGACGGATCGAGGTCTCCCTTTACGTTACGCCTCTAAAGTTAAGACCCTGAACTCGCTCAATAGAATCAATTCTTTTTTGTTTGCAGTTCTACATTCCTTTTTCATTGTTGCTTATGTATTTGTCTTTTGTTTTACATCCTTTTGTTCGCTAACAACGCAATTGAAGGTCGTGAACACGACATTCCGTCTACAATGAATAGGTACCAACGCCTTACCCACACTATATAGCCTTACCAGTGGCACAAGAATGAAAATTGGAAAGCGCGATGACGCAAGAATGAAATTTGCAGCGTGATGGTAACGTCTCCCGTTGAACTAAAAAAATGTAAGAAATCAGCAAGAATCTAGCAACACCTTTTGTTGCCTTATACACCCCGCCCCCCTCGTGCCCGTAGTCTCACATTCTCTTGACTGAGTCACGACAGGTTTATAGTTCCAAAAGCTTACGCTTAAACGCCAAGGCCGGAACTTGGAGGGTTTTGGCGAGGGTCCTGGGTGCATGGGGTCGCCCAAATGGGGGCAGGGGGCAGTAGCAAGAAGGAATAAGAATACGAAATATAGTAGCCTTTTACCGCAGAAGTAGAAAGGACGAAAAATCCCCAAACACAAACAAGTTATATGACTTGAGCCATAAGGGTGGCATTAGGGAAGGGTGAAGGGTGCAGGGTGAGGGGTGAAAATGCTTAATAGGCAATTGGGGCAGGCTGCCAAGCATTAAGCATTAGGTTACTGGGATACAAGGGGGGAGTCTTCGTGCCAAAAGCACAACAGTGATGGGTTATTCGGGAATCGAACGAAACGAAACCACTGGGATGCTGAATAGCATTGTGCCAAACGATGAGTTTGCCTGTGATAGTTGCCGGATGGCGCTTTGATGGCCCCAAATATGTTTTGATCGTTAGCTTAGGACCCCCCTAGCATTCTTCGTGCCTCCAAACGGATCTTTTTTGATGGTTCGACAATAAAAAAAAGGACAATTTATGGAAACTGAAAAACTGGAGGACTGCCAAAAAGGTATTGCGGCATTCGTTAATAACCCCCTGGCGGACACACTGTCTAAAATTATTTTGTTATTTCTTTTACTGTCCTAAATTCTTCGCCAAAAGCTGCCAAAACGAGGGTCGAAACTTCCCCCAAAGAAGGCGCAGAGGGATTTCTAAAAGAATCAAGGGGCAAATCGGAACAGACATCAAAAGGAAAACAGGTTTTAGGCTCCGGGTTTCTGTTGTCACTCATTGTTATGACTTTCCCCCAATAGTGTTGAATTTTTTTTTTTTATTTTTTTTTGAAAGAGCCAAAATTCCTTTATCCAGGAGCGGCGCGACAAGAATGAAAAAAAAACTGAAACCGAACCCGCCAGAAAAAAATGTGTATATCCACGGTTTTTTTCCAAAGGCGTCTGGGTAGTTTGCCAGTTGGTTTTTATTGCAATTCATCTTCATTCCTTTTTCTTTGGGTTTTTCATTGTTGCTTCTGTACTTTTTCTTTTGTTTTACGTCCTTTGGTTTGCTAACAACGCATTCCATCTAAAATACAGTGACGCAATAATGAAAATTGAATAGCGCGATGACGCTATGACGCAAGAATGAAAATTGAATGGTTAACCGGGCAAAAGCTGTTAAGCCAAGCCGGCCTAGCAGCTTTTGTCCGGTTAACCATTAAATTGCGTTCGGTAAGCTTCTATTTTGGAAGGGGCTTTTAATGGGTGTACTATACATTGCATTAGGGCATTGAGTCATATTAATAACGTAAAATCCTGCCCTCTGGTTTCTTTTTGGCGCGTTTTTTGTGCCAAGTCATGCTGTCGTGAAGGTTGATTACCTGCAAAGAGAGTTTTCAGGGTTTTTTGTTCTTTTTTTGGGGGGCTGCGAGAGCTTATTTAAGAGCAAAGGTGGCTAGGAGGAGGTTAGTTTTTTTCTACTTAGGATTTGTTTTGGTTTTTTACAGGTCATTGCGTTTTTGTGCGGGGCCATTGTGGTAATGCTCATGGTCATGACGTTAACGAGCACGGATTGGCTGCTTGCGCAAGGATGGCGGCAAGGACTCTTTTACCATTGTGTAGATGACACTGCGGATCGACCTTTACCGTTTGGCCTCCAGGATGAAGTCGGATGTTACCCGGCTCGTAATGAAGGTATAATTTGGTGTTGGGCTAAAACGTGCATCCATTAATGATGGGCTTCTGATTGTTTTATAACAAGCAACACGCATTATCTTTTTTTTTTTCTTTTGGAAGAATATAAGCAACGATAAAAGAGTGAGAGAGAAAATAAGGTTTCAAGGATTCTAATTATCTTGTTTTGATTTCTTTTCTTTTTTTTTGGGGGCGGTGGTTTATTGAAAATGTGTGGTTATATAGCGTACATTCGGGCTACCGCAGCTTTATGTATCCTGACGCTAGCTACTGCCGTCTTTTCTACCTTATTGACTGGCCTGGGGCTACGCAGCGAAGACCCGAATAATAAGTATAAGTACTATCGACTGGCCGTATACGTCATGCTCGCTGCTTGTAAGTTACGAATCCTTCTAATTGGTTTTGCGAAATAAATTAAAAGAAAAAGAAGTAGAAATAATGACATGAAATATGACTTCAAAAATAAATAAATTTCCCTTAGACATACTAGAAGTTGAAAGATAAAGAGTCATTTGTGTAAGTTTCTTTTTTTGTTCTTGCAGTGATTGCGGTTTTAGTGGCGTTGGTACTGTATCCGGTGTGCTTTGCGCGGGAACTTTCCCTGGGCAACCGACCGTTATGGGAGTTTGGATGGGTAAGTTTCAAGGGGGCGGAATCTTTTTTTTTTTTTTTTTTTTTTAACTTATAAATCTTTTAAGAGTTATGTGTGCAGCTAGGTGGGCGGGCGTATTTAAGACACCCAACTGGTTTAAAGCGCTTTTACTAGTTTAATATCCTTTCAAACGTGCTTCGTTTTAACATACTTTTATTTAACGCGTTTTCCTTTCGTTCATTCTACAGCATCGCTTACGTGTTCAGAAGCACAACACACAATTCAAATAAGAGTTCTATTCTGTATAACTATTTTGATCTTAACTAGTTGAGTTATCTATTTTTGTCTTTGAAGAAGTTCGGGTATGTAATATAAACCGTATTTGAAGAGGTTAGCCTATTTCAAGTGAGAAGAGTCTTCAATGCATCTGAATTAATGCAACAACTAATATAACCATAATTACCGTCAATTACCTTGAATTAAGTCAGTAATTAGTAATTAGTAATTGAACTAAGTTTGGCCTCTGATAACTGTGCCATGTGAAGGGAAACGTTGTTTGAAGCGGAGCAATACTAATGGGTGTCAACAATGAATCTTTTGCTAGGCGTACGGCGTGGGTTGGGGCGCCGCCATTTTCTTATTTGGAGCGGTGGTGTTGTTACTCTGCGATAAAGAATCCGAAGAAATCTACTACAAGGAAAGAGACATCCATGGCGATCCCAAGCCATAATTTACATAAACACCACAAAACAAAGAATAAATAAATAAATCGAAGATGAAGAAGATGATCCCTTTTCTGCTTGGAATCTCGTCAAAAAGCAGCTATATAAGAAATGGGGTGGATACTATTTTGACAATATTTAAGCAAGAATGACCTTGGGATCAAACCTAAGAAAAGCTTCAAAACTTTTTGCAAGTTACTGTATACCAGACAAAAGACTATTTTAACTGCGTTTTTCAAGTATTGTAATCGTGTAAAATACCCATCCTTCACTTCGTTTTCTTTGAGCGTTCAAAACTTTCATTTTTATTGCTTTTGTATTATTTTTAGGATGCGAAAACGTTCGTTCCCCTCTCTCTACCTCTTTGTCTTTCTTTCCGTACTGTTCTTTTCCTCCTCCCTGGCACTTTCTTTACATTGTTCTTATGAATCTGTCTGTTTCTGTTTTTTCTGTTATTTTTTTTTTAATTCTAGTCAGTCCTCTCTTCCGTCCAG
Organism: Lepidurus couesii; assembly: GCA_022832235.1. Classification (NCBI taxonomy): domain Eukaryota; kingdom Metazoa; phylum Arthropoda; class Branchiopoda; order Notostraca; family Triopsidae; genus Lepidurus; species Lepidurus couesii. Next base: position 4,684 of record JAGJRP010000928.1, on the reverse strand, counting down.
TGACTCTGACACTCAAAAGGCACTTTCTAACTCTCGCCTTAAGTTTCAAATGTTCTTTTTTTAGTGCAGAATTGGCCAAAATGAGCTAGTCAGGAACAAGGTTGATGGAAAAGAAAACAACTCATTTTTTAATAATAATCCCTGATTTTTTTACTTTGACAATTAATCTTGAAATCAAATTCGGGGTTCTAATGAGGGTCAAAACAAGTTATGAAGCTAAAAGAGAAGTCTAGTGGTAATTGTCTAACCGCTTGTGCCTCGGTTTCACAATCCCCGATTCTCTTTTTAGTTTCTTAATTTATCAAAATTAATAAATTTGTATCAACATTAGTGTAAAAGTTAACTTAAGTTAGTGTAAGGTGGTAGTTAAAGATATTCCCCTTAGTTTTGTTTCCTTTCGCATTTCTTCGTGTGGAAAACAGATATAAGCACCTTTTTGGCTCCTTTGTATAACCTGTGCACAGCAATATTAGGTGGTAATTGCTCTCTAATAACTCGCAAATTCCCCCCGTCAAATAAAAAAGTGACTGTGAAACGAAATGGGTTTCAGAGAAAAGGAACTGTGCGTACACCGTATAGCTTTTAGGCGAAATATTTCATGTATTGTACACAGCATATAGAAAAAGACAATTTTTGAAGACGTTTTTCCCCACTTGTTTTTTATTCATTTATTTTGCCAGAATTTAGTGCTGGTGCTCACGCGAATGCCTTTACCCTTGACTGACTTTTTCCCTTTGTCTGAAGGAGTCAACAAGTCCGTGCCTATCTCATCCGCGTCCTGCACTTGCGTTTTGAGCGTCTTTTTGATGTTCAGGACTTCTTGCTCAATATCAGCCTTGTGTTTGAGATGCTTCTCACGAGCAGTTCCGGCTTGCAGCATCAGACTTTCCACGCTCGTCAAAACGGAATCGCAAGCATCACACCATTGCTGTAAGGTGTTAACAGCTTGGGTTACGTCCTCCGGGCGAACATCTCTTCCCAGCGCATAGTCGACTTCCAACAGACCTTGGCGTTGGTCCAACTTCCCATGAATTACATCTGCGAGAGGAGCATAAAGACATTTAGAGTCATACATTTTTTTTTGCCGTTTTTTGGCTCCAAGAAGCCGGCTTTTGGCTATAATAAATCCACATGGAAAAACAAACCTCACTAAGGACGAATTCCCTAGGCTAGAACGAGAGAAAATAGACCTTAGTGACGTCGCAATGACGATAAGGGCGACTTTCTTATATTAAAATGTAGAAAACAGAGCCTTAGTAACACTATTAGGTAATAAGGGCGATATTCCATGCTTAGAGGGAGAAAAATCGACCTTAGTAACATCCAAGTGACGATAAGGGTGACATTTCCGTACTTAGATGGGGGAAACTAGACCTTAGTAACATCAAATGGCTCATTTCCAATTCATTGAGGGAAAAATTCTGTTTCTTTAGAGCAAAAATACGGATAAAATTTAAACAAAATGAACAAAATGTTATTCATTTGTTTGATGTGTGCAAATTGTTTGAAGCGAAAAATTGCCCATTTCTAAGCATAAATGATATTTTAGAATTGTCCTTTAGGGAGTTGTTTTAGTTTTTTATGAGTCTTACCAGCATATATAGCTTCTATAATGAGATCTTCCAACTCGCGGAGGTTTTTCAAGTCTAAGGCGGCTAAAAGACTTACATATGGGATTTGCTGTGGAAAAATACTTTTATAAAAGAACATTTAAAGGCAGTTGCTTATGAAATTTCACTTTAGATCTGGTAGCCAAGCTGACTATAGTCAAGTGACGTAGCTTCTGAGTTTGGACAAGGGTTAATTCGGGTAAATTCTTTGCAGCTTTGTTTTCTAAATAAGTTGTGTAGGTTCCAAAAGCGAAGATTTCCAGCAACGAGTATGTGCCAGTATGAGGTCCGTCTTCGAGCTAAAGAGTAAATAACAGCGCAGAAAAATAGGAAGAATTTAGGCTTGGTACTTGAGGGTTAAGACAGTTTTACTTGTTCTATATTCGGCATATCCAGCAATTCGCCGAATACATAAACTCCAGGAGCGTCTAATGCTTGTCGAACTAACTCACTAGCTGCTGCTCCTTTCGCTGTCTTGGCAAGCAAAACAAATTGCTCTAGCGGATTCACGGCTGCCGGTTTTTCGGACATTTTTGCGGTAATTAAAGAGTCGTTTTGGCGTTTAACTGAAACTAACCCAACTATACTCGTGTGCTGTTTTGTTGTTCTAAACGTCTCTAGAGTTGTCAAAGGAACTCGTTAGATGACGGGATATGTCGGAGAAGAGAAATATTCCTCAGCCCCGCCTCCAGGCCATTCCTAAGGTACGGAACGAGGTTTATCATTTCAACTATATGCGCCTAGAAAGTCACCAGTAGCAAGTTGCGAATATCTGTGGGAATTCAAGCGCACGATCCTTATTAGTGAAATTAAAAAACAAAAATTTAAGTCAGTAAACGAGTAAAGGCGTCTTTTACCAGTGCAAATACGATTCAATCACATAGATTTGAACTCTAGAAGGTAAAACTGTTGTTTTAATTATGAAAAATAAAATAACTGGAAACGATAATGAATTATTGACTGAAGTAAAAAGTGTTTAATGTGTGTTTCTGTAGTTTATGAAGGATTAGTGGTCATTTGAAGATGAGTTGTGGTGGTTTCCGAGGAGGAGGTCGAGGCAGGGGCATAAGCTTCAATCTACAAGGCTTTAAAAAGGACGTAAGAGGCGTTAGCATCCCTCCTCCGCCCGAAAAAAACGTCAGCAAGCATGGTTATTCAACAATGTCCGCCATTAGCCAGAACGCCTTGTCTACGTCTTGGAGTGCGCAAACTAAACAACGCGCCAAGACCGAAGACGATTACTTCAACGACGACGAGGAAGAGCTTGCAGCCAATCAACCGTCACCTTCCAATCCGTATCAACCCGCTCCTGGCAGTCCAAGCGCTCTAGGAATTGATTCGGATTCCGATGATCCTCTGGACGCCTTTATGGCCGACATTGAGAAGGCCGCCAAAGCTGACGTCGGCAAAAGCAAAGTTTCGACTGGTCCTAAAGGCCCGAAAGACCTGAAAGGCGTCAGAGACGACATTGAAGATGAAGACGACGAAGAATCGTATTATAGGTAACCTTTTTTTTAAAAAAAAAAAAAAAAATAGTAAACTAAAATCAATATTTTGCTAGATTTGTCGCCGAAAACCCGCTCGGTGGCAATGGAGATGATTCAGACCTCGAATTAGAGTACGATGAAGACGGAAACCCCATAGCTCCGCCCAAATCGAAGCATATCGATCCCTTACCTCCTTTAGACCACTCAGCAATCACGTATCCCGAGTTTTCCAAGAACTTTTACATGGAACACGAAGATATCGCCTCGTTAGACGCCTCCAAAGTGGACGAATTACTTAAAACAGCTGGGATTAAGGTCACAGGCGTGGCTTCCCCTAAACCTGTCACTAGTTTCGCCCATTTCGGCCTGGAAGAAGGTCTCATGAAGTATATTCGCAAGCTAGAGTACACCCAGCCCACTCCCATTCAGGTATGCCCATTAAAATCCTTCATTTCACCTGCAAAATCTATGAAATGATGCAATTGCGATGACTAGGCGCAAGCTGTACCGGCCGCGCTGGCGGGAAGAGACGTTTTGGGTCTCGCCAAGACCGGCAGTGGCAAAACGGCCGCCTTTTTGTGGCCTATGATCACCCATATCATGGACCAACCCCCTTTGAAGCCTGGCGAAGGTCCCATTGGCTTGATCTTAGCGCCTACCCGCGAATTAGCCCAGCAAATCTATAACGAAGCCCGTAAATTTGGGAAAGTCTACGGCTTACGAGTTGTGTGCTGCTACGGAGGTGGATCCAAATGGGAGCAATGCAAAGCGTTGGAGGAAGGCGCGGAGGTGGTGGTAGCAACGCCTGGACGCATGATTGACGTGCTCAAGATCAAAGCGACGAATTTGCAGCGAACCACGTTCTTGGTCCTGGATGAAGCCGATCGCATGTTTGACATGGGCTTTGGTAACGTATTGTTTCCCTAAAAGATGTCATCCCGCGACCTGTGCGGTCACGGTGTTTGGTTCTTTAGAGCCCCAAGTCCGCTCCATTTGCAACCATGTGAGGCCAGATCGGCAAACGCTGCTTTTTAGCGCCACTTTCAAGAAGAAAGTCGAGAAATTGGCGAGGGATGTCTTGACGGACCCGATCCGCATTGTTCAAGTAAAATGTCTTATTTATTTATATTTATTTTATATTAATTTATATATTAATTTATATATTTTAATTTATATATTTTAATTTATATATTTATTTTAATTTTATTTTATTGATTTGAAATATCCGAATTGTTCAAGTAAAATGTCTTATTTATTTTTATTTTATTTTATGGATTTGAAATTTAAGATTTTGATTCCAAGGTTTTTAATTTTTTTTTTTCCCGTGTGTTAATTAGGGAGATGTGGGAGAAGCAAATGCTGACGTCACGCAAGTGGTTAAGTTGTTTCCTACACCGCAATCGAAATTCGTTTGGTTATCGGGCAAATTAGTGGAAATGTGTGCATCTGGGACGATTCTCATTTTCGTAACCAAGAAGGTAACGTCTCTTTCATGCTTAACAAGCAGAGCTGCAACTCGCTCTTTTTTTTGCGAGCGCGCTCACGCTCGCGCTCTTTGCTGATTTTTGCGAGCGCGCTCACTCTTTC
>JAGJRP010000927.1:0-25980 GCA_022832235.1 Lepidurus couesii | reverse complement strand
ATAGTACTTAAGTTCATTCCTATATTATTGTTTTTACACAAAAGGATCTGATCTTTGATCTGATCTGATCGGTGAGGGTCTTTTTTTATCTGATCTAGATTTTCTCTAATTTTGCAACTTTTGATCTGATCGGGTTGCAGAAGTTCACGACGATCGGAAACGATCTAAGATCACACAAAAAGCATCGATCCAGAACACTGGTCTCCTGCCTACGTGTCTTGTATTGTCTGTGGCTATAGTTTTCTTGTTTGTTGAACGGGAAAAGGGAATACAGTCTTTTGTACGAAGTCGAGAACAAACGGTGACTTTACTCTCTCCAAGCAAAGGGTTTTAAGTAAATTAATTCGGCTACTTTCTACACAATGTAAATCAATCGAGTGTCATGGCCGCCATGACATAACGCCGAAATGTCTGACATGCCAGGCTGACAGAGGGGCAGTGTAAAGTAGGCTTTAATTAAATTATTATTATACGTTAATCCAAATTATTGCACCGTAATTATTATTTGTTCACAAAGCCTATAGATTCCCTAATTAAAACGGTAAAACCCGTTCCCTTAATTATTATACTTTTTATGAAGCTTTTGAATTATTCCAAGCACCATATTGGAATACAAAGAGAGGTGGTGTACACATTTGCTATTACCTTTGGCACCAAGTGTATAAGAACAAAATATCTACAAGTAAACATGTTTCCAAATGCTGATATGTGCGCTGTAAAAGTGTCCGGTGGGCAAATTATTGAGCGCTTGTACAGCAAAATCCCAGCTTTAAAAAAAAAACTGAATGTCACTGGTTATCTTAAAATGATACATTAGTTACGCGTAACGAAACCACGCGCTTGTCATTAATATCACTGTTAAGAAGCCCAATGCAAAGTCTTCTCACCATCAAATTCCATACATCCAATAGAGCAACGGATTATAAATTCATACTCACGGAGCATTTTTTCTGATGACCCTTTCTCGACTACTCTCACGTGACAGTAAACTCGACGCCGAATTCCTTGTCGGTGAACTGGAAGCCGCACTAGCTCTCCTTCGATTGCGTCGCATTTTAGCTAAATCTTCCCCAAAGACATCCCCTGTCCTCAACGCCGAAATTAGGTCATCAAACTCGCCTTTATCGGTCCCGTTTGCATGGCCATTACTCAATCCATTCGTGACACGACTTAGCACTCCATTGTGTTGCTTGCTATGCTTCCTTTCAATAGTCCGCTTCCGCAGCTAAAAGCAAACCACATGATTTTTTTAAGATGTTAGCTAAATGGGACATTTCCATAAATAACTCACCTCAGCTTCTTGTTGTGCTCGTCGCTCTTCTTCCTCCTTGCGCTTCTTAAACGCCTCAATTTCTTGCCTGGCTTCCACAAGCGAGGTTAAGAAGACGTCAAACACCCCGAAGAATTCCTCGGGTGGCATGGAAGACGGATCGTCCCCAAAAAGCGTAACAGCTTTCTCATACTATGAGTGTATAAATACAGAAAGTCACACGAATGAGAGTAACACACCAGGATAATAGCTCTAGCTATGCTTACCCTGATTTTCATGTCATGGAAATTATCTTCCAGCTCGGAAAATTGCGTGGATGCAAAGGAAACAAATTCCTTCATGGCAGGCACGAATCTGTCATGTGGGCTAAACGGTTTAGCTTGCGTGCGATGGAATTCCATTTCCTTTTCAACGGCGTGCAGGCCTTGTCGTAACTGTCCCATTTCTTTCTCCAACTCGGCCAAACTACAAAGAAAGCGTTGGAACCAGATTGACTTAAAAACTTACGACTGTTACTGTAAATACACAAAAAAAGGAGAAAATTAGCTTACCTGACTTTGGCTGCTTCACGAATGTGTGGCATGTCCTGTTCCAACATCAATACATCTTTGAACTAAAAAAAGTAACTGTTATATTTAAACTGGCTACAAAGCAAGGCTGAAAAATTACTTTGTTTTCCAACGTCTCTACGAGGTAATGGAGTAGTGTGACATTCTTGGTCGTGGACGACTTGGTGTCAGCCAACTTGTTCAAGCTGGATAACCGGAATCCCCCAGCGTTGCCTCGCTGGCCTCGGTTCATGTAATTACCAACCGCCAAAACTATTTCCAAAACTCGCTTCAGCTTCTTGCTACGAGAAATCTCCTTGGATGCTTCTAAAATGGCTTTGATCTTAGGCTTGAGCTCGTTTAGCGACAACGTGAAACGCTTCTTGTAATATAAAGACTGCAACCGTTGTTCATAATGGGGAATTCTACAAGAACATTTTTACGTTTTAGTTATTATTAAACGAAATGCAAAAGTACGCATGAGGGCGAGAAAATTACCTAGAAATGTCGTATAAAAATTTGTCTGCGCGCGCCATGTTGTCCACTTCTTCGGCATGTTCTTCGAGCAACGCGCGCTCTTCAGTCGAAGGAATAAATTTGAGTAATTGCTCTACCATATCAATAGGTAAGTTGTCTCTGCTATCCATTCCCAGAATCGCCCTAAGCACGCCGCATGAACAAACTACTTTTAAAAACATTTCATACCACAATACCTTTGGAGCAGGGCAACCAAATGTAAAGTGGAAAAACAAAGTACCTTGTGATATCTTCGTTAGCCATTTTTAACCTGGATAGCAATATTGTACAATTCTGCGCCCTGCGACTATCGACTAGAGACAATACGCGTTGTTTGGTGCTTTGGGTGCGCCCCATCTGTCGTAAATCCTCCACAGATCCTTCGTTCTACGATCAAATTGCTAATAAACTGAAAATTTTAAGAGAATAGTAGGTTTAAGTGCTTACCGTCAAGCCGTTTTTCTGATACGCAGAGAAAAGCTTGTCAAAGTCTTCTAAATCAATCACTTTGTACATCTTGGACTCTTCTAGCTCAGCCCAGATCGTACCTGGTACTTTATGATCTGGTAACTTGGACCAATTAAATGACTTAAGCGGAGCTGATGAGGGAGGTACATCTTTCTTTGTGAGGGTTTTGGCTGTAGGCATCATCATAGGCGGCGGAGGTAATCCGGGGGGAGGAGGAGGGGGAGGACCGCCTGAGGGTAGTAAAGGTGCCATTGGTGGCGGTGGCGGGGGCGGTTTTGGTGCGACGATGGCCAATGAGGAGTTTGCGGTATTACCCGTACCAGTGCCACTGATGTGATTCTGTAATTGACTTTGTAGCTGGCTTAATTGATATTCTAACTCTGAAACTTTCTGCTTGGCCTCCAAGTGCAGCGACGTTTCTCGTTCTAATTTGTCCTTTGCTCGCGCCAAAGAAGCCTCTACATCTTCCTAATAGTGCAAACCATTATTACTAATTAGTATATAGTGCTTTGCTGGAAACTTAAAGTTCCCTACCTTCTCCTGAAGCCGAAGGTCCAATTCTTGTTCTTTGGCAGCAACACGAGATAGTAACTCTCCATTTTCTTTCTCAAACTCCTCAGCTTTGGTCTGTGCAGCTACCAATTCTTGTTCAGTTGCCAGCCTTAGGGTAAACACGTAAAAATTGTCCATTTAAATAAGACATTAGTTTTCATTTTAGTAAACGGAAGAAAAGTGAATACTTTAATTAATAAAACAAAATTGTCAATTTAAATACATAAAAACAAAATTACCAATTGATATAAATAAAAAACAACATTACAAATTTACATAAAATAAAAAAAAAGCTTTCAATAGGATACATAGACTGGTGTACTTCGAATAGGGATAGACTGATGATCTAATGTAGTAGATAGACTTACAGATGGACTAGTTCCTTGACGTTAATTTCCAAGGCAGAAATGTCGTAATTCTCGCCGTTCTCGGTCTGCAGCACAATCTGCTGCACAATACGATCAAAAAGCAACCAATGATAGGGATGAGCACCGTAATCCACTACAACAAACGATAATACACGTTAAAAAACAAAACAAAATCGTTATCAAATAACTTACATGGTAAAAGAAGGCAATGTTGGAGCAAAGACATGAAATGAGGATACGCCGCAGAATGGGTGAGTTTCTTCCGTAAGCACTCGAAAATAGCTGTCGCACTCTTGCTGTCAATGTGGACTTCTTCATACCGTCTAGCCATTTCCCTTTCATCTTCATTTCGGACCATCTCAAAGAAATCCAAATGCCTAAACACATGTACATATATATTAATTAGAAGCTTGAAGTTTTTTTCCTCATGATTCTGACCTATCCAGAGTCTCATTTTCGTGAGATCGTAGCTTGTCAATCACAGGCTGGATGCCTAGCATTAATAATTCGTAGCGGAGATGAAGCCGGAACTCCAAATTGTCTTCGCCTGGTCCATAATTGAGCACTGCGTTAAGAAACGACATAATCGCCGTTTTGAGTCCCACATCTTCCTTGTAGACCCCGGTATTGCGATCCAAGTCGTTAAGGATGGTCTGGAATCTTGTTCGCTCCCCTGCGAACTCTTGAAAGTGCAACATCGCTTCTAAAACTTTTCGGTGCCCGCCCGGTACTAAGCAAACCGCTCCCAAGATTTCCAACACAGCAGATTTGGTTTTAGGCGAATCGCATGCCAAACTTTGGGCGATGATCTTGATAGATGACGGATGCGCTAGCACATGCGCTCGCCCAGTCTAACATAAAACGGATAATTATTACACTACACTATCATGACACTGGGCTCAGTCCTAACGGAAAGCAGACGTACAAATCTAAATTTGCTAGATTTTGCAACTAGTATTAAATGTTCGTATCCAATAACCAGGATATGGAAAGCTGAGGTTAGATCCGCTTGGCTATTTTTTGTCTATCTGTTGCCTAAGTATGCGCTCCACCCTCTTACCCATTCTCATTGCCCCAATAAGAAATCATACATCATTTTCTTATATTTGCAAGATGGTTCTGTACAATTATGGTTCTAAATTACGGTTTTATACACCGTGCATTTCCTGGTATCCCGTGAGCTAGGCTCAGAAATTTCGCTCATCCACGCGTACTACGTATTGCAGCAATGAAACCTGCACCGAAACCAACGGCTAGGGACCGAAAAAGAAAGCTTCGCGAACTTACGATAAGATCGGCACACGAAAAAGTCCGTACATAAACTCAAGGACGATTTTCTATTTTCGTGAAAAAAATTAGTGGCTTTTGCTTTGCGATTCATGTGATTCAACAAATTCTCGTGGTTTAGCCGTTCAATTTCTTGTATAGCCCAAAAGTCTCAAATTAGAGTTACTACTTTGTAGCCATGCTGAAGTAGAACTATACTCGACGTAGCTCGTTAACTTTGGCAAGCGTGTGAAGATATGACGTACGATTACGAGTCGACGAGTGATGTATGTGTTCTAACAGCCACATGGATGTTCTAACATGGATTCCAAACATATGTTTTATTCCGTTTAAACGAAAAGCTACCTAATGAAAAAAGTGCTAAAGCCACAGTAAAACTACGGGGTCCCGGTAAAGCGAATGTTCGCTTACTGTGGTTATATTGATTCATTATTGTGGTTTTTCGTCATGGGTAAAGACCTTACGAATGACGTCGATAACTTTTGTTTGGGTGGGAAAAGTAAGTACTCAATGTCTTTAAAGAATATGGATAGCGAGTATATCGTACCGAGTTGTTCATCAACGCTTTGAGGCATCCAATTAAGGCTGTATGAATGCTGCTATGAGCTGTGAGAACATCCATGGCCAATAACGCATTCAACAGACACGATAAGCCATCCAGTTCGACAAATCGAAGGACAAAGGAATTTGGCTGAGTCCTTAAAGCCGTTTTCAAGCTGTCAATCATTTTGGTACGCGTTTCCACCTCGCCAGGATCTTCTTCGGGATAATTCAACTAAAAGCCATACGTTAATTAGAAAATAAATAATACAAAAATACCCTTAAACGGTAAATTACCGTAGCAATGGCGTTAACTTTTTCGATGTAATGTTCAGGTAGATTAGACAAACTCGTGTCCGTGTCTTGGTCCTGCATCACGCCACAGGAAAAAAAAAATATTACAAATGAAAAAATCTATTAAAAATTCTGGTTCTAGACATCCAAAAGTTACAGACTATGAAACTGTGAAGAGAAAGCATGAAAAGAAAATAATGAAGGAAAGGATAGGGTGTGGATCTGGAAAAACTCGTCTTCCCATCCCCAAAATTATGCAAATGATTCCCTTATAATTCTACACCAACTGGGTTTCTTAAGATAGGTTAATGTCACGAAGTAATAGAAAGGTTGTCGCACGAAAATACCTTTTTCCGGTTACAATAGATTTGCCATTTCTTCTCAGGTGGCAAGTTCAGCATGGCTGCTTTGTTGGGCGGTGTCAAGTCCAACTCTTCCTAATGTACCAGAAAGAAGAAGACGAAAAGGTGACACACAGGAACTACGGTTAGCCAAACTTTTGTCTATACGTTTGTCTTGGGCTTTTGTCGTGACAATTGTCCATAATTACTACAATCCTTACAACTCCCGGGGAACTTACCACTAATTCTGCAAATTTTGCGTTAAGTTCTTCCTCGTCAGGCATCGGCTGTGTCGGGGTCATAGCTTGTAACCGGAGCATGCCATTCTGGTCCACGACACAATAGGTTATCTCAGGCGGTTCATCCTTCTGTTATCATCCAGAAAAGCAAGTTTTTTTTTATAGCCTATGACATTTCAAACCCCAAAAACCGAAACACCTTTCCTTCTCTTCTTTCTTTTTAATGGTACCTGAAAGCAGCCACACCAACCTTTCCGATTCCTCGTTGGAGGCATCTTTAGGCCTTTTACTTGCGCTTTTGACAACGAGCAATCTCGAGGCAATCGCAATCTTTTCCGCAAAACGGACCAATCCGGTCGCGGAATTCGCCGGCGCCAATTAAGGTTAGGTATGTTCACCGGACGAATCCGTACGCGGTCCAAATGAAGCCGCGACGACCAAGACGACCACGCCTACACGGGGGTAAAAGTCAAAATTAAAGCTTCAAGATTTACTTACAATTGCTTTCTGACAAAAATAGCTCATTTATGTAGGGAATTTCGCATTAAATAACGGGAATTCGGACCCAAAAGACAGGAGGCAAGATTCCGAGTCATTCCAAACCAGAAGTTTAACCCTTTTTGCAATCTGTCTCAACACTCGGTAGTAAAACGACTTGAGACGAGGCTATTTTTGAACACTTTCAAGTTCCCAGCCAACTATTAGTACAGGCGAAATGAACTCGTGCCAACGCCGAAAGTCTCTCGGGTTCTTCAAAGTCCTAAATAACTTGGCTAGGCACGGCACAGCCTGAGGAGTCATGGCTTTTGCCTCGGCGGCAAGCGTATATTTATTCTTTTCCGGAAGTCAGATGTACAGCTCTTATTTACAATATCCGACTCTCCCCCCTTTACCCCTGTAGGAAAGTCAATAGGTGGTCTATATACAATTCTTGCCTACATACAATTGAAAATGTAGTACATGCTCAGCTATTGTGCTGTCACAATGATTGATTATTTCCAAAACGGATTAAGAATCAATCAGAACCTCTTTGTATTGAATTTGTAAAAAGAAAAAAAAAGAATTAAATTGCCTTGAGTTTTTCTTTATTTTGTTTCCGAGTATGTTACTATTGATGGATATTATTGTTATTATTGTTGATGTATTTTGAATTTTCATTTACTTTGTTTTCAAGATAAACTTACTCTAGAAACGCGGGTTTGATTTACATCTTCATTGGAGCGAAACGCCGGGTTATCCATAGTTATTAGACCCGATATGGCAATACCACTTTCACTTCCAACTTTCTTCTTCGGATTAAGGCAAATCCAGCCAGTTTTAAGATGCTGCGCACAAACCCTTTCACTTTTATTTCCTTATTCGTGTACACACATGACACGCTACCAGTGAAAACTAGCTAAGCTCAGTTAAAAAAAGAAACATGTGCTAAAAAGAAAATCCCTAGGAAGTTTTTTTTCCAAAACAAACACGAAGTTATGAGACTTTTTCCTCAAAACAGCCTTCGATTTGGAAGGGCAGAACACAAGCAAACGGTTTTGACACCTGTGACTCCGGTTACCCAAGATGCTCGACTAAAATGGGAGACCGAAGGCAAAAGAGACCCTGGCTCCGAACCCTTAAAAGATTGCGAGATTCTCCTCCTCTCTTCTCCAGCTCCAACCCCAAAACTTGTACTGCGTGAAGGCCTCAAGCCAGGTTACCTTTCCCATGTGGATACGGCTCACGTGAGACAGAGATGAACGAGAAATTTTCCTTAGGACAAGTTAATAAAGAGGAGGTCGCGAAATGGAACACGTGCTGTATTCTTCAACTGTGTGTATACCACATTATTTTCCATAAAAAAAAGACATGTGATGACTTGAGTGCTGAACTTTTTGAGAAGCGACTAATTTTCTTGGAATGCTTTAGAAAGAAATACTGTACACAAAAAGACAAAAATACAGAAAAAAGTTTGTAATTAGAAAAAAGAGCAGAAAAATAATAAAAAATAATATTGACATAAAACGGAATGTGAAAGCTCACCCTTAACACTATGGACATATAGAATGTTTTGGGGACAGATTTGAATTTTAGGGTATCCCCCACAAGACATTAAAAGGATAATTTGCATATTCTCGATAGGCCAACAATGGGCGCAGCTTTCTCCGAGACATTCAGGTAAATCCAGGCAACCCAGGAAGAATCCGGCCGTGACTTGCTAGGAACGCCGTACCAAAATAGCTGACATTTGTGTGGTTTAATAAATGTCCAATTAATGGCACGTGGCCTCTTTTACATGCCATTACAAAAAAATGATGACTTCCTCAACAGAAAAACAGCGCAGAGGTTGGATGAACGCATTCTCTTCCCAGCTATTACTCCTGGAATTCAACACAACACCTTTGAACCTTTTTTTGTGTTGCATCTCATGGGCCGATTCCCTTTTATCCCTAAGCAAACCCACATAGCTGACCTCCTATCCTACATTCACCCACTTTTGCTAAGACGCAAGTCCTCACAGTCGGAGCAGATAACCCTTTCCATGATGGCAGTCACGAGATGTATTTTACGTAGTTTTAACCTGAAAACAACCGTAATTCAGATTGAGTTATAGACTCATGATCTCATGATGCGCCCTTACCAGTATAGTACATTAAAACTAGCACAATATGTGCTTGAATACGGCAAGAAGGGCGAAGGTGAAGCTTAAAAATAAAAACGGTGGGAATCCTTCACAATTTTTTATATGAGAATCCGCCCCAAAATTCAGATCAAGGCATACCACAGGCATGTGTACGATCAGTGGAAAAAAGTAATGATAGCAAAAGACAAATGAAGATGGCTTGGTTTTTTTTATACCATACGAAGTATACAGAGCTTGATACAGAGTTCGTTAACATCCAGGTGGTCATTTGAAAGGCAATGATTTGAATACCTTGCGAAGGCTCACCACAAAATCCATAGTTTATTAGCTAAGTATTCCAACAAAAGTGCATCACCTCACGTCATTAACAGACTTCACGTCATTAACAAATTCTAACTAAACAGTTTTTACTAAACAGAACTTGGTTGGGCGAAATGTGGAAAGAAACTGACCAGCGCCGAAGCTCGGAACCCCAACAATGCTTTTACTATGCAAAAAAGTGAACTAGCTGAAGCGGTGAATGGATTCTCAGGTGCCAATGCCCACAAGCATGACTCGTAGACCATAGCGAGCCTAAATCTTGGGGCCATTGCAAACCTAATGGTCAGGTTGAGTGGGAATTTTTTTTTCAAATTGTCAGCCAACTGAAAATTATAGCCTTGGTCCATCTGAGCGACTTATACAACAAAAAAGACAACCGTTTCTTTAAACTACAAAGCTATTTCCTACTTTTACAAACGAAACGGCTTATTATCTTTATGCTATACACGATATAACCATGCCGCGAATTGCGTTTTTTGAAATGCTGAATGATATAGGCACTAGATCGACACAAAATTACGCAGACAGGCTCTGAAGGCATGCACGAGTATGATTAGTACCGTTTTTTTGGAGGGGGTTAGCATTTTGCTTGAATAACTTTTTTTTTTACATCCGAATTATGCGGTATATAGGCATGCGATGGAGGCAAGAAAGAATGACAGCCAGGAGGAATGGGAATTGGAAGGTCAAATAGACAATAACGATGAGAAAAAGTAACACGTATGTCACAATAACAAGTTTTATGCTTCATCATAACAGGACCTTGTAACGATATATAACTGTTCTACTTTTAGGGAAAATATTTATAGTAATAAAAATTGCATTACTATAAATACTTTTAATATTATTAGAAATATTTAATACCATAGTTTTATTTTTCATTTTAATATTTATTTGTAATATTTGTAATTACATATTTAATATTACTAAAAATATTACTATTAAAATGTATTAAGACCAAGGACATTTGCTTCTAAAGCGTGTTCATTTTATTGAATACACTGCTAGAATCAAATGTCCTTGGTCGTAATAAACGCATTGACGATTACAATTACTCCAAATATGAAACTCCGTAAGCAGGTAACTGGTAAGTGTAAAGACCGTTTCCAACCTACAAGAGAGTGAAAAGCTTGATGATTGTTCCAAACGCATGGCAATGACGAGGTGTGTGCTCAATGGCCCTGAATTCGTAAAGATAAAGAAAAGGTAGCAGGAAGCTCGTGCTACACTTGACTACTCTTGTAAAACTTCCTTAACCATCTTCCACGCCTTGTGAATTTCTTCAACTTACCCCTCACTAAAAAACACAAAAAAGCACTGCATCCAATTTTCTGACAAATATTCAGTTGAACGTAACAATTTCTCACAACTTCTTGTGCTATCATGTTGTTTATCCTGTAGTTATTAACATGCCCAATAGGTGGCGATCAAATGCAGAAATAACTACATTAACAGGTTCTCCGGTTTAGAAACTGGGAGGTAAAACTGACACTGTTTGTGTCATATTGTTGCAAAACGTTCTCTAGAAACAGAATGACAAACTGGTGTCACTCGAGTTGAAAATTTGTAGTTGAATTGGAAATGAATTAGGTTAGGTTAGATCAGATTAGGTTAGATTAGATCAGATTAGGTTATATTAACGATTCTCGTGAACTTTCATTGATGAGAATCGTTAAAAAACTTGTACTAGCTTTCACTCCATTAGCTGAAAAATTATTTGTTCAAAAATGACACAATGTGTCAGTTTTGACAAGAACATAACTTTACACATGTTTGTCACTAAATCCGGAGAACGTGTAGAACAATATTTCCCTAACTATCGCAAGAAAGCGTAACTGTGATGTAGGCTATGGGTGTATGAAAGCGCCGGGCTTCTGCGCAGGGAACCGCATGCATGATAAACTTCCAAAATTTCGCATTCCTAAACTTAAGCTATGTTGTAGGGGAACCCGTTGTGGCGCTACAGCAAATTTTGATTCGAAAGTTCCATTTCTCTGTGCAATATAATGGAATTGTATTGTAATGTAGTAATGTAGGGTACAGTAATGTAGGGATGCAGATGTAGGGATGCAGAAATCTTTTCAACTAAGTTCATCTTTTTTAATATACTTTTGAGTAAAAAAATTTATGTTTTCCAAGTTATGAAAATTTTAGTAAATCATATGTATCAAAATCGTACAAACTTCGCTCAATGGGTCTTATTATTAAATATTTATAGAAAAATACATTTTCACTTATCTCTTTCTGTTTCTTTTAATTTCTTGTTAGAAGTTTATGAAATTACATTGAGAATAAAGGGTATGACATCAGTGCCCCCTTCTGACAAAGCACGTTCAACGGATTGATGCTATAGCAACAATACTTTCAAGAAATTTTGCAATACATCGTTTAAACGTTGTATGTAAGAGTGTCTTTTAGCTTTTACCAGTACTATTCTTCCATAGTGAGCTAAAAGCCAAACAAGAACCTTACAAATTTATTACACGATAATACGCTAACTGATTGAGCAGTACTCGACTACGTCATATGCTCCACACGTTTCGCTAAAAAGGCGCGTTTTTATGGGCATTAATTAAAAAAAGATAACAGTCCAGTAATTGAAATATAACTCGCATTCTTAACTCAATGGAACTTGCGGCAAGTCCATCTAGACCCTTATTTGCGCTAATGACTTTGCCCTACACTTCCTCTTTTTTTTTAGCAGCAAACATAAAATTAACTGCAGTGTTGAAAACGCTTGAGTCTTGAGTTGTCAATTATTACATCATTCGTGATCCTCAAACCCGTTATCAAAGTCGTAAAAGCAGAGCCGCAGGACGTCATCCCGAAAATCAAAACAATGGTGAGCCATTTACTCATTAATTATGCATACATTTCAACGAGCTTTTGACTCCCTTTGCGTTAGATAACCCAAGCTCAAGTCCTTCGACCTCTGCCTTTCTTCGAATTTCATCAATTTGTACACTAGCAATCCACCGCCAAAACCGTAGGGCAAAAAGCATTCATTCTCTAGAATATGCGAAATGACAGGTGTGACCCGAAGGCTTTTACTGTACTGTTTGCCAGAAACCCTTTGTAATTCCTTCCCTCATCATATATATAGACTACAAAAACCTGCCGCGAGTGAAAGAGAGAGTGGATGAGTCAAAATTTTATTGATCTCGTTGCCACGTGAGACGCAACTATTGATCCGCGATGGCCGCAGACGGTACCTAAAAGGGAACTGTATACCCAGTAAACTACAACCGCCCCCCCCCCTTCCCCAACAACCTTGCCTGCTTCTTATCTCAACTGCCTAGAACATGTACTATTTTCATAGAGCAACAGCAATGTAATACTAGAAGCAGTGTGAATAATCCTGTTAACTCGATAGAAACGAAACCTGACCCACTGATGTGAGGTAATTTAATCGGGACCGGGACTACAAGAGCACAGGAAAAGGTAAAGCCGCACAAAGGGGCGGCAAACATGTTCCATGCTTGAAAAAAAAATCGATAAAACGGAAAAAGAAAGCAAATGCGTCGTTATATCTTTTATTAAAAAATTCGCTATCATTTTTCTGGAGGGGATGAGGGCCTGTGCCTTACGCGGAGAAAGCTCCGAAAAAAGTTGTTGACAGTTGACAACCCCTATAGCCCCTATGCTTGCTGAGTCCCGCAGCTCACTTTTCCTTGCTTTCAGCGAATGGTAGTTCCATGGCTGTGAAAAAAGCTGGACTCACAAAACGTTCGACTTGGATCGTAAACATCTTTAATACTCCGACTTAACGGCTCCAGTCATCTAAACCGCCTTTCTCGCTACTACCAGCGCATATTACGGTACGTTTTCATCGTTATCCTTGACTACTCAACCCCAGAGCAAACTATAAAAGTAACAACGGTAGAAAAGCAAAAACATATATTCGCTGGAGCAACAAGAAAATAGAACAATGCGTCACCTTCTGCCTCTATAGGAAGTCGACTCTTATATCAATTCTGGCAAACGAAACTTCTTGTATCAATTCGTTTTCTTTTCTTTTTTCCTTTTCCTCGTTGTAGGAAAAGTGTGGATTCTCCCGAAATCTTGAATGTCCCGACTAAATCCGCAGTATGGCGCTGAATATATTCACACACTAATTACTTTTCCACTAAAGTAAAGGGGCGCCCAAACTTGCACTGTATAGTGTATAGAACGTGAGATACACGACTAAGGTTCGCCAGATGGTTCACGACATGATGATATTAACCTTTGCACTTTTGCTTTTGCATTTTTTGGCATCGCCCACATTCAGGCGCAGAAGCCTGGGAAAGAAATGGAGCCTTCATCACTCGTTATACGGACTCGTTTTTGCTCTCGTTTCTTAAAAGCTTATTTTCCCAAAGTATAAGCTTGCAAGTTGCAACAAAAACGGAATCAAACCATAGCCCATATGTGGCTCATTTGTTTACACTAACACTAAACAGTAATCCCGTATTTGGTCTTCTTCGTTAGCGCGCTATCAACACGTTCTTATTGGCAGGTTTTACTTTTTTTCTGAGGGTTATTTTTGGCTAAGTGTCACGAAAAGCTATCCAAAAAAAACCCATAACAATGTACATTATCAGCCCCACACACGTGGCGTTGACATATCAGACCAACTCTGTCTAGCCGACTACCGTCTGCGAAGGCAAACTCAAAAGCCCAGCGGTTCTTCCAGCTCGAAACTTGCTTGCTTTACTGACTGTAACCGCCCCAAAAATGCGCGCGTGCTCACCGCGTACTCGGTAATCATTCGAGGCGGGAAAGAAAGGAAAAAACTTTCAGCCCTTAACGCATGCCAGAGGTGTATACATGTCTACAGTATACCGGACATGCAACCAACAATGCTATGCTAATCGAAGCTCCAACTCGGAACACTGAGCAGTTGGCCTTTTGCTCCCCCCCTCCTTCCTTGTCTCATTTCGTTTCGACTCTTCGAACAGAATAGAACGCGAACAGCGAGAGGGGTAAAGCTACAAAACTACATAAGTCGGAAACATCTGGTCGTCCTTTAGTAATCCGGACGCTTTACTAGGGCATACCACATACTTCCGCTCATTGGCATACTCGTCACCACTTATCGTTCTGTAACAGTCACAGACACTGCTACTAAATTACAGCTTTACTAACGCTGCCCAATTAAAAAAACGACAACGAAAGGAACGCTAAACGATATTCCTTGTTAGGTTACGCTACACGAGTGGAC
The DNA here is from genome assembly GCA_022832235.1 of Lepidurus couesii. Classification (NCBI taxonomy): domain Eukaryota; kingdom Metazoa; phylum Arthropoda; class Branchiopoda; order Notostraca; family Triopsidae; genus Lepidurus; species Lepidurus couesii. Next base: position 11,410 of record JAGJRP010000927.1, on the reverse strand, counting down.
GATCATCCCCTTAACTTCCCCAACAACTTGAATAACCGCAGGGTGCGATTAATAAAATAAATACAAAAATTCGAACTAGTCATCCTCGTTATTAAACCGTTTTTAAAATTACCATAGACCGTCGAAGACCAGAGACGACGCCAAAACAGGACGTGCTGGAGTTGGAGAGAAAATTTATGCACGAGGAGGCTCAAGTAGAATGGCATACTCAACATTCTTGCATTTTTTTCGCTTCAGACGCCTCAAAACACAGCCTCCTGCTCTTCCTCCCATGATTTTGCATTAAGCATGGCATGCGTCTCCAGTATAAAAGTCTTCCAGAGCTGCAGGCGGGCATAAATATAAGCCCCAACAACTTCCAAGTTATCCACACAAACCTTTGCCTATGTAATGCCATTCCCAAGGACCAAGAATATCGACGACTGATAACACCAACGACTTTCTCCATCTAGGGTGTTGATGGATGTACAATTGTAAACTTGAAAAGTTTAAACTGTACAAAAACTGTATTGGATTCTTTGGGACCAAAAGGGGTTCTCTTAACTTTTTTTTTGTATACAACAAAAGGCATTTTATGACCCATATTCTTAGGGTGGGGGTTCAGGGGGAGGGTAAAGGAGCGTACATAAAAAAAAAGTCAAAGACAAAGTTTAAAAACAAAAAATACACCACCCCAAGTTTTAAATAAGTTCTCTATGAATACACACTTTTAGAACGAAAATGAAACCAAAGTCTACCTTCACCTAAGTAGATTTGCTTTTTGTTTCTTACCTGCCCAATGAATCCTTAGGTCACACACATGAAAAGCTGCAATTCTGTTTCTTTTTAGTTCCCGGCACAACACAATTCAACTCTGACAATATCTTGGAATGGTCAATTAATATGATTTCTTTTTCTTTCCAAATTGCCAAACAAATCAGTCTCCAGGCACACAAAATGGACGGGGTCAAACGTTTTTAATATGTTCACATTTTTTTCCATAATGCATTCGATAAACGCACGGTTGCCGTAGTCAGCACTTCGAGGACAATTAAGGCTTCTTTCTTCTGTCCGTTAGCGTAATATTTGCTTAGAGACTTCAGGTAGGCACATACGGTAATTATGATACAATTTTATCCTAACACATCAAAGAAACGGGGGTCTCTCGGTACCACTTTTCTCGTTAAGTAGGTCCTTGCCGAAATGACCGCATTAAAGGGATCAATAATGATGGCGGCCCGGCTTGTCGCATAAAAGGATGATGAAGTAACTCGTAAGCTGTTGCTCGCTGCGCTGGGTCTCGAACCAGCATGCGATCTAGAAAACCTTGCAAGCGAGCCGAGATTTTCTGGGCGTTTTTAAGCTTGGGTGGAGGCATGTCCCGAATTCGTCGCATGGCTTGCAATGGCGGCTCGTTGAAAAAAGGTGGCTCGCCGTCCACCATTTCAATGACCATAATGCCCAGGGACCATATGTCGACTTCTGGCCCATAGGGTAAGCGCGAAATCACTTCCGGTGACATCCAATATGGGGTTCCCACCAAAGATTTGCGTTTGGGTAACTCTTGGGATACTTGGGCGCAAAAGCCAAAGTCTGACAGCTTCACCTGCAAGGCACAAATACAGAATTTTGTCACGAATTTGGTGCAAATATGTAACTAACCGTACAAATTTTACACACATTTATTATTATATTATTATTATTATTATATTGATTATTATATTATATTTTATATTATTATTGCTGTCAAGTCCAAACTTGGCAGCAATTTTATAACTGCAGGTCTAAATATAGGAGATAGGAATACTTGTTAAAGAGCAATAGCCACCAAAAAACAACTTTGTCTTATAATAAGGAGTAAAAAATGTAGTTTCCAGTTCTATGTGTCTTTTTATCGTACGCTAAAACAAAACTAGATAATAAGAAAATAAGAATTCTAAAATTCAAACGGAGCATATTTGCCATTGGCCAGCGCGGTCACGTGGGTTCTGTGACGTAGATATTAGATGCCATGCCAGTTAGAGCCACAGAGGAACCACGAACTTACCAACACNCAGCCTGTAAAGTTTCATCTAATATCTACGTCACGCCTCTCGTGGCGGGAAAATGCCAAAATTTCGCAAGTCAATAACTTGGGAACGGCTAGTCACAAAAATTTGAAACAAATTTTACCGTTCTAAGAATAATGTGTACAATAAGAATCCATCCAAATATCAATATGCTATGTCGTAGGCTATTGCCCTTTAAAATTTATAAGTAGAAGTACTAAAATTTGTGTTTTAAATATACAAAAATGGTACGCATTTTTCTTTGAAGATAAAAATTATAAATGTAATTAAATAATAGGAATAGGTTTTACGTACTCTTCCATCAGCAGCCAGGAGAATAGAATCGCTTTTAATATCTCTATGAATAACACCCTGGGAATGGAGGTATGCCAACGCTTTCAAGCACTGTAAACAAACAGTGGCGATTTGGTCCTCGTCCATTCTTGCATGAGTAACGATATCGGTCAGCGCTCCGCCTTCGAGAAACTCCATGACAACCCATAATTCATCTCCCACCAAAAAGCTGTCGTGCATTTCCACGATATTGGGATGGTGATAATCTCGCATAATCACCACCTAGAGTTAGAAAGAATAATGCTTCCAAATCCAACACGTTAAAAAACGTTACTTCATTGAAAAGCAATTCTCTCCTCTGTTGGCGGCGCAGGTCCATCTTCTTAACAGCCACTTGCCGATTGGTGGCTTTATCGGTGGCGATGCAGACGACGCCTGTTGAGCCTTCGCCAATCTTCACAAAACTCTCCAGGTTGCTACGCGGATCGCCTGGACTGACCACCATTTGCAAAGCAGCTCGAAACTAGAAATACAACACAAACAAGTTTCATTTTTTTATTTATTTTTTTAAGCATAAATACCTGTTCATGGGTAAGTCTTTGCTGTTCTTGATGTTGTTTGCTACCACTGGCTCCTCCTTGTGCATTATTATTGTTCGCGGCTCCATTAGTCGAAGAACCTGTGGCTGAACTTGGCCCTGATCCAAATCCAGAACTCGCTGCCGACGCAGTGCTCACAGAACCGGATAATTTGCCTATCGAATTTTGATTTTGATCGGCTGAAGCTTGCGGCTGTTGCTGGGATTGTGACTGCTGCTGTGGTTGTTGCTGGGACTGCGGCTGTTGTTGTGGCGGCGCTGGAGGTCTGGTCATAGGTGGCGCTACGTTGCTTTGCATATGGTTTTGATGATTAGGCTTGGGTGGCAATGGACCAGGCGGAGCTTCAAACTAAAGAAATAAAATGGTAAGAAAATCGACGTTTTATTGATATTTCACGCTGCTTATCGCACGTTTTACCTTGTTGGCAGAACCATAAGGATGGTTTGTTTGCACAGGATTCGATGGCTGCTGGTGTTGCTGCTGTGGAGGTTGAAGATGAGGAGGGTAGTTTTGGTATGCCGCGTGTGCGTGAGGATGTGTGGGTCTGAATGTGGGTTGCTGCTGCTGATGTTGCGGCGGTTGTAGCTGGGCAGGCGGGGGCTGAGGAGTGGTGGGAGTTCTCGGCAACGGAGAATGCGAGGAAGACGAAGAGGACGTCGGAGCTGGAGGTGGGACCAAATGTGGCGCATGCGCGTGTCCATGTGGCGGGTAGTCTCCCAAATAAGGTGGTGGATAACTCTAAAATTAAAAAGCAGTTTTAACGCATGTGCCAACTATGTCGAAGTCTCTATAAACATATGACACTTAAATAAAAAATTCAAAATAAATAAAAAATTTAAATACAAAATAAATAAAAATTTCAAATAAAAGAGACAAAATTCAAAAAAAAAAATAAATAAAAAAAAATCAAGAATAAATTACGTAACGAAATGAAAGTGACAATACTTCGTCAAATAAAACACGAAAAAAATATAATTTAAAAAAGACTTTTTTCATTATGGATAACAGCTAAGAAACTTAAGAATCTTTAAAAATCCCCAGAGTTTTTAAATATAATTATTTTTCAAAAATATTCTTAAATTTTATAAATTTATAAATTCACTGCTAACACTTTTAAACACTAAATTAGAACACATTAATTAGCCATACGTGAAGGCAACGTAAAAAACGTACCTGTCCATGAATGTGGTTTCCATTAAGTAGGGTATTGTTCTGCGGAGGTTGATTTTGCTGATGATGCGGATGCATATGGGGATGCCCTTGTCCGGGAGGGCCAACATGGTTTACGTTCGGATTACCCGGATTAGCTATGGGCACGTGGGTTTGAGGTTGTAGTTTCATGATATGCGCAGTCCTTTGAGGGCCTGTCGTATTCGCAGTATTTGCAGATGAGGCGTTCGCCATCATATGAGAAGACGGGGCGTGGTCTCGGTGAAAGCTGTTGTTATTATGGTTATTATTATTGGTATTGACGCTATTGTTTAAATTCCGCGCCCCGTGAAGCTGGGCTTCTTCTGGTCGTTGCCCGGGCATATTCAGAACGCTATTTCCGTTGTTGTAAGGTCCTGACGCCGGACTGTACGCTTGGTGTTGATGAGCAGGGGGATGTCCCAGATGGGGTTGCGGATATGGTGGCATATGATGATGATTAAGATGCTGTGGTGACAATGGAGGCGGCGAGTCGCCTTCCACTCCTTCGGGTAAGGTTCCCATCGGTTTGTAATCTCTCCGCATGCGCGGCGGACTGGAGGACCGTAAGGAGTTGGATCTCACGACACTTGACGTCCGTGGTAACCCCGGTCCTCCATTACCGGTGCCATTGACCACGAAATTCGATTGAGAGGTCTTCCCCTCTCCCCGAACGATCGTCTAGAGAAAACGAAAGAAAAAAACGTGAGGCTTGGCTGTTTCTGAGCCAAAGGTGTCTGGAAGTCAACTTACCCCTACCTTGATGTCAAGGATTTCGGTCGGGGTAATTTCTGATGGATCTACCAAGGGTGCGGGCCGATGTGGCGATCCAAGCACTTTGCCATTCAGTGCGCTAGCTGCTGGGTTTACGATTCCGGCCCATTGAGGTGGTAATCCTACGTACCGCCCCTCGCGTTTATCAAACCCTGTGTGTACTCGATGCTCAAAATTGGTTGGCATAGAAATGGCCGGCTTCTTTTTCTTCTTACTAAACATGGCGACGCTAAATTAAAAAAAAAAAAAAAGAAAAAGAAAAAAAGATTAGATCAAGAAAACCGTTAATGGAACAAACTTTTTCCCCAAAGCAAACTTTAATTCCAACCACGAGAGCACGCAAGGGTTTATGGCTGAACTGATCATTAATTGCGCCAAAAAGTTTCTTGTCCTACAACGAAAACCGACGCAAAGCCCTCAGAACAGGACACATTTAGGGAGCATAACGTGACAAGCGCCACATTCCAGATGGAACAAAATCGCTGCCACGCACGCAACACTACACTGTATAACTAGTTTGAAATACTCTAGAATCAAGTTTCGCGCCATTATTAGTACCTGATTATTGCAGCCATTTTTAGCTCCATGCATAAACGCAAACACAAAAGTGAAAAAAAGCCTCCCAAGACTGATGTGAACGAAGTCCAAGTAGAAGCAGAACTGAAACTGAGCCGGCTAACAAACCTTGAGAAAACCACATGGCCATTTTCTGCCACCCTCCCCCCTTTCAATACAGGCAACATTTTTTAAGCTTCAGCGCCGAAGTAATTCAATGCTGGTTAAAAGTAGGGTGGGACTGGGGTAGGTTTCTGTGTGTGCGGCCAGCAACGCACTCCCACACCATAACCTTTGACCCGATACCGTGCGAGGGGAAGAAAACGGAAAATACCCACGGCCAGAAACAGTGCTTCGTTAGTGCCCCCATAAAAAGCTATTGGCAAACCAAGCTCTAATTTCTAGGCAGGTTTTGACTTTCACAGCGTCCGACGTTAATGATGCAGGAAAATATAAAATAATACTGAGCCGCAACGCGAGAGATTAAAATGGAGCAAAACTGCATCAAGCCAAACGTTTCTCCTCATTTTCCCATGGTGAAAAAGCAATGAGCTAGCATTCTTTCTTACTAAAAAATACCCCTCCCTTGTCAACACTTGACTGCATTGCGGAAAAAGACATCCTTTTCTGGTTTTCACGCTTCGACTCCAAACCGTGGTAGCCACTTAAGTGACATTGAAAACAATTTCCGTTTCCCGCCTTTCGCCCCATGTAAATTCTTCTTCCTAACATTCTTAACGGTTTGCTACTTGGATGGCCAGGCTAAAAGTTAAGTCATTTCCAGGAACATGACACGAAAGAAAACTATTAAGAAAAAAGGAAAAAAGAAAAGAAGCTTAATAACATTAGGGTAGCGTGCAAGCAAGCAAGAGGCAATCCAATTATCAAGCAATAATCGAAGGGAAACTGAATTGGATTATGATGGAGACTTCCGGACCCCTTGCTTTAAAAAACTCGCTAAAATAAAAATATCCGAAAAGTAGAGCAAGTCAATTCCATCTCCATTATGGGGGCAATTGTACGATTCGTCTAATTCCGCTGGGTGCATGCCATTACGAAGCCAGGGTAGAAGAAAAAAAAAGCCTGCAACAATGAAAGGTGGGCAAGAAAATCAAAGGATTGCGTGCTTCCTCTTTCTCCATTTTGTTGCCCCATCAAAGAACAATGCCATATACCTTTGACTCTGAATTAGCTACATAAAATGGATTTGAAGCTGGTTTGAAGCTCCTAAAAAGATAATACATCGTGTAACAATCGAAAGGTTTAGGGTTTTTTATCGATGGCTTTCTTTACCCTAACTTGGAAGGGAAGTGGGATAGATTCGCATGAAAGCAGGGCATAAAGTTTATGGGAAAAAGACGTTCGCAGGTACTGGATAAAGCTAGAGTAGAAACAATCATCAATTTGACTCAGTAATTTCCTTTCAGTCGTCATGACAACATGATGGGGAATCGAAAAAGGGCTATGGGGTGTCAAGCACGACAAAAGAAACAAATATATATGGATTAGTCAAGTTTGTCCTTACGGACCTTCCAAGTGCCAGGCACTGGCTTGAACTTTAACCTGACATCCAAGACGATAATGAGGAAAAGAGCAACGTTTGCTAAGACTGGACTCAAGCTTGGCGAAACTGGAGCAGCTGCCACTGGATCAATGTTAATTTTAGACGGAAAGGAAAAGTTAAACACCAGGAATAACGTGAACGTACTTTCTTTTCTGAATTGCTCTTTCTTTTTCTTTTTTAACACGGTAAAAGTTCACTGTACATGTAACTTAATTCCTAGTTTCTTATGTATATATAATAGGTGTATATGGACTCGTGTAGTAAACCATGGGGTGCAAACACATCTGGGTAACAAACAAAATGAATAGCTGTTGTTACTTAGGCAGGCGACGACTTTCGAGCTTTTCAAGTGCGTAGCGTGTGCGTTAGATAATGAACAGATATCAAAACCAGTAACAAAACACATAATACTGTGGAGGGAGAGAAGGGAGATTGATTTCCCAAGGCCTGCATGTTGAAGGATAATCCATTGCTTCTAAATGCTTCATAATGGATAAATTATATGATTGCGTGATGTAGATCTAGGTAAATTGGGTTATAAAAAATACTAGGAATAAAAGCTTTTTACAAAAATGCGATGACCCCTTGCAACTGTATGTTAATCTCCATGAAGAAGTATAGCTTTCCATAAGCTCAAAAAATAAACTAATAGCAAATACGCAACTGTCAACAAACACACCTTGTTTGCATGCATGTCCTATGTCGCGAAAAAGTCCATTACATTAAGAGAACATGCAGTGAAACTTACTTCAAAATAGACACAGGAACACTAGAAAGTTCGTTCTCTCCGTACAACACAAATTAAGCCACTATATCCCTTTATAAAGGCACATAAAGTCTCAAAACTCGACCTCGCGCACCTGAACGCGTCGCCATCATGAAAATATGCGGTGGGCGGAGACCGTGGCACGCAGGTGAAACTTAACAATCGATTCCATTGGGTCTGCGCGCTTGCTATCGATACGCCACAACACAATGCGTCGATAATGCGATACTTAAAAGTGGCGGCTTGGTAGCTGTCAAGGGAGAGGAAAAAAAATAGAAACTGCACATCTCTGTTTACGTATGCTTAATATTCGGACAATTCGCGAAAGGCCGGCATAAAATGCCGCTTCCTAAGTAGCGATTTCTATAGGATCACGTCCAGTACAAAGTGTGTGAGCCAACGTCTTTTGGGACAGCACTGGGGTAACTTGCTGTTGGTTTTTCTGGTGAATTGAACGGCAACAAAACGTCAAAAGCATTTGGCAGCCTTCTAGGCCGGCTGGGCCTCTAAATTTGTAAATATCCAAGTTAAATCTTGCTTTTTTTACAGTTCACCGAGCCTTGTTTTCAAAGATAGGGCCACACAATAAAGCCAGGCCCAGCATGGAGGAGCCAGAAAAGCTGTACCTTTCTGAACCGGATTCTGTTTCTGTGCCAACAACTAATAACGTGACGGAAAATGGAGCTAGTGGCAAAGAATTGAACAATTCCGCACCTCATATTCCGCCTATTACCATCCATTCAGTTCCTGGCTCAGGAAATCAGGTGCCCATGTGGTCCATAACAACCAGCACAGCAGCGGCGAGTCCTCCTTTACCTTTGCCCAGGAACCAAACGCCGCCTCCACCTATAACCATAACCTTGTCGACCCACCCACCTCGGGTGACTTCTTCACCGCCAAAAGTACGTGAGAGCGCGCTGACCGTTACCAAGGAACCTGCTGAGTATAACCCCCATCCCAGGATCATTCTTAAACTGCCCAAAGAAGCCGCTGCTGGAATCATGGCCATGGATATGTTGGATAACAATACTACCACCTCGGAGAACTCGAATTTTACCTACCAGTCTGAATCTATGACCAATGATAACGACAGTTTTGTTCACAACCCCTTAGCGTCTGCCGAGAACAGCAACAGCAATTTTACCGCCACCGTCAGCATGCCGCCCATGCCTAACTTGTCGTTTGAATCCAACAGCACCACGCCGACGACCACAACCGAATCGGGGAGAAAGCGCAAGTACATACGAAGAATGCTTGATACGTCTTCGACGACTCCTCTGCGCGAGAGACTGCATCGACGAGCCAAAGATTTCAAACTCGAGGCAGACGAAGCTGCGGCCGTAGCCGGCATTGAGGGAGTCATCGACTCGCCGCCCGCCAAGCGAGGTCGGAAACCAGGTCACGCTCAACTTCAGCTCCAATTCCCCACCAGTACCTCGTCGCCAATAGCAGCAGCCTCTCATGCGATTAACGGTGACGGGATAGGAGTTTTGACCATAGCCACACCTGAAAAGCCTCCACCGGCGAAGCGAGGTCGCAAACCTGGCTTCAAACTCAATCGTCCACCTGTAATCCCCAACAGTATCCCCGGACAAGCTACTGATGGAACCCCTAAAGCCAAACGTGGTAAAAATAAATAAAAAAAAGTACTCTCCATTCTTTCAATGCTAATTGCTCTCTCTATTTTATATAAAGGACGGAAGAAGAAAGAAAAGCGAATCATTGGGAAGGTTTCAACGCCGAAAACGCCTTCAACTTTCCAAGTAATTTAACCCTTCTGATCTGTAGAGCGAACTTAATTTAAATTTGCTCATTTTTAAAGGTTTTGGAAGAAGAGACAAGAATGAGTATGGGAGGTGGTGTTCGAAACTACACCAGTTTACTTGACACACCCACTGTAGCTAAAAGCAATCACACGAATTCATTTGCGTCACCCATTTTGAACCTAACAGGTCCGGATGAAACTTCCAATTCGGCTAGCACTTCTGTCAAGCAAAAAAAGTTATCGCGAATGGAAGTTTTTGATCCCAAGTAAGGCCAATTTTTCTCTTTCCATTTTTACTTTGTTCTAATGAATTTATTTGTTTGATTTGTATTTCTCGTTTTCAGCCATGTTAGTATTACCGCCGAACAGTTGTACGAGTATCAGTGGCCACCAGGTGACCCGAGCGGGGACTATTACTTGCTACAAGAACAAGTTTCCGCTTATTTGGGACTCAAGATTCACCGGCGGTACCCCGAATTGAAACGGCGGTCATTAGAACTCATTGAACGGACATATTTGAAAGAAAAGGGCGTTGTTTCCGAAGTCACGTGCGATTTAGGTAACAATCGTTTGTATTTTTGACACGAAAACGTTATTTTAATGCATTTTTTTTTTTGTATTGGGTATATTCAGGTCTGACAGCTATTCCTAGTCGTGAAGTTTTGGATATCTTGTTCAATGATTATCCGGATAAATACGAAGAGTACCAACGTGTAATTCATGAACGAAAAGAGCAAGCTGCCAAAGCCAAACAAAAAGGTTAGATTTTGCAACTTTTTGCCCTTTTGCGACATTTTGATCTGAAAAGTTGATAAAATTGGTTTCTTTTTGGCTTATTAGCTGCGCTGGCAGCAGAGAAGGCCAAACCCATGGACCCGCGCACAAGGGCCATCAAGTCATGTAGTACTTGGAACGTAGCATTTAACCGCGAGCGGAAAGAGGAAAGACGTTACTGTATAGACACGCAAACGTGGATTATTCATGGACCCCGTAAAGCGGTCAGCAAGCCCCGTCCAGTGGACGATAATAGATTTTACCCAGTGGCCCTCATTCCGGGACAGTATACTGATGGCTTTAGAAAGTACGCAAGTCTTATCTTAGGAAAAGAATTAAGATTTGAGCAAAGTTTTTTGTTTGCACCTTAGGTATACTACAGCGGAACTAAGGCGATTGCCCTTGAACACAGTCACACGAGCACCGTGGTCAGACTCCAAAGAAGAAGACGAGAGAGAAGTTTCCGATGCTGAATCAGATGGCTCGAATTCAGACTCTAGTTCTTCTGATGATTCTAGGTAAGGAATGTTTGCCCTGTTTTCTTCAGAGGCCTGCAGTTGGCAAGTCTGGTTTTCCATTCCGAGTTTAACTAACATATCTTTTGAAACTTGATAGTTCCGATTCCAGTGATGACAGCTCATCAAGTTCGGATGAATCTCAAGAGGAGGGGCAACCCAAAATAAGCAAACTTGACGGAAAACCTGTGAGTGTCTCTGAAAGCAGTCGCTTTGTGTGCAAATCGTGTGGAAGAGGCTTGAACCGAGCTAGCACTAGCAATGAGTTGGAATTTCCGCCCTGCTCGTTTTGTCGTGCCAGCGGTAGCTAACTTATCCGTTTTTTTCTACAACCCACATACAGTTTACGCATGCATTGTTTGGACAAAGGAAAAAATTGCCCCAACAAAAAGATTATTGCGCGAGTGAGAGTGAACGAAAGAAAGAAAGCCATGCCAATAAAGAGAATGTCTTTTAGTACAATCAATTGCCTAACTTAAGTTCCTCTAATACTCCTATTCTTAGTAATGTAGAAACAATCGCGTCACAATTCCGTTTACTACACATAACTTTAAGCAGAGCTGCAACGAGCGCGCTCAAAAAAGAGCGC